>CAEFZX010012498.1:0-10580 GCA_903066825.1 Alfaro cultratus | reverse complement strand
AAGTAAAGTACAGATACACGAAAATTGTACTTAAGTACAGTAACGAAGTATTTGTACTTCGTTACTTCACAACACTGTTCATTTCAAGGAATGTGGAATGAGGCCAGATTAGCTTTAAATAGAGGTTGCACCAACTAGTCCACTGGTGGACTAGTTTGACTCTTTACTCTTCAGTGACTCACTCTACTAGCACCAATCGTGACAAAACTAATTTCTCTAAGAATTTGTATAAAAAATGTTGTGTATTGTATAGAAGTATGCAGAATTAAACATCCGAAGCGGGTGTTGATGATCAGTATGCTCATTTTTAATAACTGCACATAGGAGCCAAATTATTACATTGTACACAATTATGGACTTTAAACATCATTAAATAAACTTACTATGGACGGATCCCGTTTAATTAAGGTAGTTCAATTCAGCGGAGCCACCTGCTGCCCCCATGCGCAGCAGGATGTTCCGCTGCGGCTCCCTGACTTTGCGGGACGAACCGTCTTGAAGACTGCGGCAGGGCAGAGGCAGGTTCTGTCAGTTCATCAGAATGCAGCTTGAACTACTTTACAGATTTGGTCAAACAGTATTTTTATAAGGACTTAAAGCTGCCAAATTAAAAGCTTCAACATGCACGGTGACGCTGATCAGTTGGACGGATGAAAAGCCTGACATTATGCCGCACATTATATGCGGAACTAACTGCGCCAGGCAAAGCCTCTATTCCGGTAGCCTTTGCTTAAGTTTGCAGAACCACTTTGGTGAATTATTTACACGTTTTTTTTGTTTTGTTATTGTTTGCCAATATTTGCCTGTGAATTGCTGTGACGTATTTTCGTGTATGTTGCTATGATGTCACTGCGACTAGTCGACGTGGACTCGACATTTGACTTTAAAAAATATGAAGTCTTGCAACACTTAATGAAAAGACATATCTACAATTCCTGACTGGAAGAGCCCTGAGGAAAAGGTCTTGTGGTTGTTTTTATTTTAACTGATAAATTTGGCTGCAGCTAAGTTTGCGTTCAAGGAGCAAGTTTTTTAAATTCTTTTTGTTCACTCCACCTTCATTTTGTGAGCAGAGCCTCAGAGGAGAAGAGCTGAACTGACTTGTTTCTGGAAAACAAAATGAATACATCTCACTGTCCTCAACCCAATAAGAAATTATTTGAACATACAATCCTGCCTGCTCTTTACATCTCGGTATTTGCTATTGGATTGGTCCTGAATGTATGGGGAATGAAGTCTTTGTTGCACAACTGGAAAAAACTTCGGAGTATGAAAATTCTTGTTCTTAACCTTGGACTAGCAGACATGTTGTATCTGCTAACTCACCCCTTTCTCATTGTGTACTACCTTCAAGAAAGCAAATGGATCTTTGGAAACGGATTCTGCAAGGTAACAAGATTCTGTTTCAACCTGAACTTATATGGCAGCATCGGGTTCCTCACCTGTATAAGTGTGTACCGGTACCTGGCTGTTGTCCATCCAATGAGAGTGATGGGGAGATTAACTACAACTCACTCTGTGGTCATCTCAGTAATTATTTGGATTCT
Organism: Alfaro cultratus; assembly: GCA_903066825.1. Lineage (NCBI taxonomy): Eukaryota > Metazoa > Chordata > Actinopteri > Cyprinodontiformes > Poeciliidae > Alfaro > Alfaro cultratus. Next base: position 9,033 of record CAEFZX010012498.1, on the reverse strand, counting down.
GGTGAGTGTTGAGAGTCTTCCTGACATGTTCTACCCCAAAACATATCTAAATGGATCAAAATGCTTTGACACCACCACTTATGAAAATATTAAGAGTTACTTTGATTACACCATGGCATGGACATTCTTTGGATTCTGGCTCCCTTTTTTCACCATTGTAGGCTGCTATGGACATGTGACTGTTGTTATCTGCCGCTCAGATATGATGAAAAAAGACCAGAAACGACAAATCTTAAAACTGATGGCTCTACTGATTCTTCTGTGCTCGCTTTGTTATGCGCCCTACCATATTTTCAAAAACCTGAACCTGTATTCCAGAGTTCTGATTACTCAGAGAATATGCCCCAAATGGGATTTTGGAGTCTTTATTGGCCGCCAGATAAGCCGTGGTCTTGTCAGCCTGCACAATGCTCTTAACCCGCTGGTTTACCTGTGTCTATATGAGGAAATGGTTTCCCAGTTCAAGCAGCTGCTGACGAGGGGGCACCAGATGATCAGTTGTCGGTTCAAGATGAAATCCACCTCTGTGCCGGTACCACAGGTTGAGCAAGAAGCCGAAAGTCCTTTATGACAGCAGTTAGTTTTTTGTCATAACTGGAACTGATCATTCCCAGACAAGTAGCGGGAGGAAGGGTTTTAGCGTGCAGGGGGAGGGGGATGCTTGAGCCCCTGCCCCCTTTATTCTTGGTGTCCCAAGTGTCCTTTTTTGAGTTTTTTATGTTTTTTCAATTATTCTTTTTTTTTTATTTTCAATTTTTGTTGTCTCTGTGTCAGGAGGTCTGCTTGTGCATTCAACAATATTATTTAGGTAACAATATAGCAAAAATAAATTAGTCTGGCTGCCCTTGGTCTAATAATGACTGAACCGATTCTCAGTGCCTCTGCGTCCATGTTGTTAGGACACGGCGCCCATGGTAAGGAGGAGCAGGGCGGCCTAAAACTACCAAATTATGGTCAAGAATGTTTCTTTTCAGCAGACACTTTTTTGTGAATAAAAACATAGGTCTGATGGTGAAGTTAAAAAAGGTTTTACTATTTATTTTCATAAATGTTCTCGTAGTAGCGGGAAAAACCCTTGTCAGCCACAAACACAGAGATGGTTTGACTGCAGAGACAACGTCTGACTTTAATTTGATCAGGCTGCCCCAGTGCTGAACTAAATGTCCGGTTGTCAACAGTCACAAAACAGAAAAGCCTTGTCTGAATGTCTGTCCCATCTAGTGTCTCATACATAAAATCTCCCTTTTGGTGTCTCACATCCATCAGAGAGACGCACAACACATCTCAAAGGGGGGGCCACTCTTTTCAGGCAGGGACAGCCCAAAGTAATATGGAGCCTTAGGCAGAATCTGATTTAGGGCCCCCTCCCCTCTGTAAGTGATGCTGACAACATCAGCATCACTTACAGCGTTTAAATATAGATTTAGTGATCTCTAAGAGGGGTCAGTGGTCAGTGATTGATCATAATTACTAATGATCAATTACTGATCATTGGCTATTATTTGCTGTGATTTAGTTGTGAACAAACCCAGCTCAATCACAAAAATTACAGATAGCACAATGTTGCTATCTGTAATTGTTGCTAACATAACAATCAAACTATCAAGATGATTCTTCAAAGTAAACTTCCTAATTATATCCTAAATGTACAATTTATTGTTTTTTTATTTGTTCTCTGCTGAATGCATTAAATTAAATTTAATAGCATTGTCATTCTCAATAAACAGATAGGATGACCATTGAGGTCTTTACAGAATAAACTGGCCTTGTGAGCCACGGCTGTGGCTGTAACAGGCTGGTTATCAGAAGATCTATGGTTTTGCTCAGAAAGGAATATGATTGCATTTAAAGACACACAGGAAACAGAAACTGTGCAAAAGACATTTTGTTTTAAAGATGAGAAGTTATTGACAATATATACAGAATGCTACATATTTCATATTGTCACATTTTAATATCAGATCTTCTGTTTCAAGTCTACTCTACATCCCCAGAATCAGAACCAAAACATGGAGAACCAACCTTCAGTTTTCCAGAAAACTGCAGAAGTACTGAAACACAGTTCTTTTAAATAAAGACTAAAAACACACTTCTTTAGAGTTGCCTTTGATTAATAATAACTGAAACACTCCAGGGTTTCTCCCAGAAAACTTGCTTAGCCCAGTGGTCGGGGCGCCGAGGCGGTCCATCGTGTTGTTGTATTAAAAGATACTGAGTTGACAAGAAATTAATTACATGTTACAGGAAGACATTACCGGTGAAAGGCTATTCAGACCCACAACAATAGTCTTAAAAATAAAAAATAATAAAAAAATGCAATTAAAATGAATATCAATTATTTGCACTCCTGTTTAATCCAAATGAAGTCAGCAACTCCAGAGGCCCAGTCTTTCAGGGGCCCCATAAATGCTAATATTTTAACACAGACCACAGATAAAGAAATCCATCCATCCATCCATCCATCCATCCATCCATCCATTTTCTGTTCACCTTGTCCCTAATGGGGTCGGGAGGAGCTGCTGCCTAGCTCCAGCTACGTTCCGGGTGAGAGGTGGGGTCACCCTGGACAGGTCGCCAGTCCGTCGCAGGGCAACACAGAAACAGCCAGGACAAACAACCATGCACACACACATTCACACCTAGGAACAATTTAGAGAGATCAATTAACCTGACAGTCATGTCTTTGGACTGTGGGAGGAAGCCGGAGTACCAAGAGAGAACCCATGCATGCACAGGGAGAACATGCAAACTCCGTGCAGAAAGACCCCAGGCCGGGAATCGAATCCAGGACCTTCTTGCTGCAAGGCAACAGTGCTACCAACTGCGCCACTGTTCAGCCAGATAAAGAAATGTAACATTTATTTATTGAGAATATCAATGCTGCTAAATATGATTTAATGGTTCCAGTATAAGTAAAAAGATTTTAAATTGTTTAACATTTAAATTTAAGATTTTATGGGACTGGCAAATTTACTTTGTAAAAGTTCAAAGAACAATCTTCATAGTTAGATTGCTTTGTTACCACGGTTACAATCTGATGCTGTGAGTTTAATCTTTGAGTGTGAGCTCTGTTGTTCACAAATACATCTCAGTAAACTACAGTTGTCACTGATTGCTTTTTAGATTGGCCAATTAAATTATGCCCATCTCCCAGAATTTACTAAATCTACATTGAAATACTGTTAGTGGTGCAGATGTTCTAAGCAGGAAGAGGGGCCTCTAAGTCAAAATCTTACTCAAGGTCCCATACAACCTTGAACCTACCCTGCATAATGAGTTAAATCCACTGCATTGCGCATCTCTGCAGGATGCAGAGGGACAAACAGGGAGATTTAATTGATGTGACTTTAGTAGCTCTTCTATTTTGTGTCTGTTGAGTTTTTAATAAAGGCCACAGAAACTGTTGCTCAAGCTTTATGGGATGAGTTTTTCCGATATACAGTACAGACCAAACGTTTGGACACACCTGGTCATTCAAATGGTTTTCTTTATTTTCATGACTATGAAAATTGTAGATTAGATTGTAGAAAACCTGACAGGGCTCACCTGTGAAGTGAAAACCATTTCAGGTGACGACCTCTTGAAGCTCATCAAGAGAATGCAGAGTGTGTGCAAAGTAGTAATCACAGCTAACGGTTGCTACTTTGAAGAAACTAGAATATAAGGCGTATTTTCAGTTGCTTTGCACTTTTTTGTTTAGTACATATTTCCACATGTGTTAATTCATAGTTTTGATGCCTTCAGTGTGAATCTACAATNAATCTACAATGTCAATAGTCATGAAAATAAAGGAAACTCATTGAATGAGAAGGTGTGTCCAAACTTTTGGTCTGTACTGTACTTGTGGCTCATGACCCGGAGAAGGCACACTACCCTTTTCCGACTCAAGAACAAGGCTTCAGATTTGGAGGCACTGACCGCCATCCAGGCCGCTTCACACTTTGCTGTGAACTGCTCCACTGAAAGCGCATCACAACCTGATTAAGCCATCATCCACGAAAAGTAGAGATGCTTTAATCACATGGGGCAGCTTTGGCAGAGTCCAACTCTCACCGGAAACAAGCCTGACTTACTACCGATAGCACAGATAAACAGAACACCTGTCCTGTGGATCTGGCTCTATCGTCGGTTGTACAGGGACCTGGCTGCCCATATCAAAGGGCCCGGAACTTCATGTTTATTAATCAGCTAGATTTAACATTATTAATTCTGTCTGGGTTAAAAAATGTCTAACAGTTTATGGCATGAAAAGACATATCTACAAGTCTTTGACTTTCAACAATGTGCAACCTGCTAACAAAACCTCTGACAGGAAAGGGTCTCATGATAATTTTTGTTTAAGGTGATAATTGTGGTCACAGCTAAGCTTGAGTTCAAGGAGGAAGTGAAGTTGTTTTTGTCTACTCAATCTTCATTTTGAAAGCAGAGCCTCAGAGGAGAAAGGCTGAACTGACTTGTATCCGGAAGACAAAATGAATACAACCAGGTCTGATTTTGATTTCGCCTGATGGATACACATTTCAATGTAGATATTCAGAATAAACCCAAAGTACAGTTTTCATGAATGATTTTATTTACTAAAACAAACACACCCTAAACTGAAGAACAGGCTTGGGCCTGATTTCCTTAGCAGCAACTTCCATAAAGTATGGCAGCTGGATGTCAGGAAATGAGTTTTTTTATGACACTGTAGGAACTCTGACCCATTAATTTTTGCATATTTGTTTTGATTCAGCTGCACTGGAGGGTCATTAGCCAGATTTTAGCTTTATCTCTTTAGTCAACAAACTATTTCAATCAATCAAACAACTAGAGTTGTAACATTCAATTAAACTACTAAGGAAAATGAAAAAAGATAAGGGAAACTAATCTATTAAAAGTAAAAAACAAATATTAATCAAATCAACCAATAGAAAGATGCAATGACATCACAGTTCAGAGGAAATATGTGAAAAGGAATCAAGGTTCTTTTTAAGAAATGTGGAATGAGCCCAGATTAGCTTTAAAACTTTAAAAAAGAACTGGAATGTGTTAACACCTTTCTTGTTGGATATCACCTGCGATGGCATTGCGGCACTCTTGAAGGCAAAGTCTTTTCCCACTTAGTTTTTTTCTTTTTCATTGAATCCTCCACATTCATTTTCCACATATTTAACCACATTTGACGTTAGGTCATACAAACATCTTTTTTTTTTCTATATATCAAGAGCTTGAAACATTGGTTTTGAAACTGTTGTACCATTTGCCAAACTCCTATTTTTCTTTGCAACTTAAGAAAATCTATAGAAAGAAATTCACATTTAAGAATATCACAAGGACATCCTTATTAACCCACATATAAATACAGATTTAGCAAGAAAAAAATCATTCAAACTATCACAAACCTGAAAAAAGTGGTTAATATAAGCTATCAATTATCTATAGTGAATTATTGTCACAATCATCAGTTAACGGGTTCAAGGGGAAGTTAACGTCCCCTTGAAGTTAACCCGTTTAGCTTCAAGTTTAGCTTCCCCTTGAAGCTAAACCAATGAGCCAATGAGCTCATTGGTTTAGCTTGCCAATGAGCTTTGGAAGCTCATTGGCTTCCAAATGGAAGCCAATGAGCTTCCATTTGGCGCATTGTCCCGCCCACCACCTACGTCTCAGATCACGTATCTTCCTCTGCCCTTTCCGTTGTTGCTTTAACGTGAAGCGGCTAACTGGACAAAGGAGACAGGGATTTTTGGAAAAAAGGTACAAAAACGATATAAAGTAAACTGTTAGCAAACCTTTCTGCCATTAAGCATGATTCTATGTCTGTTTATGTCTATAACGATACGTTAAGTTTGCCCATTTTAACTAGTTCGGTTCTCTCTGTACTTCCGGTTGTAGAGTGTCTTCGGTTAGAGGCGGCGCCATTTTGTGCTGTTAGGCTGTCTTGTGAAATCGGTGAGCAAATTATTTTACCTGTTCATTGTTTATTTGCATTTTATGAGTTTACTGTTGAGTAAAATGTTTCTAACATTTATTAAACTGTTTGCAATGTAAAGTTTTGTTTTTACTTAAGAATGTGATTGAATTAGTAAATATTTAAGCTTTTGAGAGAAGTCTGAAAAAGCATTTTAAAACCAATTCATTTTTTCATTATTTTATTTTCATTTGTAAACATGGTTAATGTTATCAGCAGCACTTCCAAGTGCTAACAAGTTGTGAAATGTGATTATTTGAAAAGTCATTGTGTTTTATAACAAGGCTAGTTTTTTTTTCTTGCATTGTGCTGTATGTTAGATTGATCTATTATTGATGGAGAGCCCGTCCCTCAGACGAACCAGTGGACAACTTCCTTGTCTTCACTGCACAGTGTGGTAGGCCAACATTTTCTTTCAAAACACAAGATGGCAACTTTTAAAACTAATCCTTTGTCTTAGTCTTATTCATTTCACATTTTCTGTAAGTAGCTGAACCTTCTGGTCTAAATCTCCTTCACATTAAGATTTTGTGAAGTCAGTCCTGATTTAAGTCTTTTAAGTAACCTGAGCGTTAGAACTAGCATTAGCATTAGCTACTGCTGTGGATTCTGTGTTTCCCTCTATCTCTTTTATCTGCATAGATTCAGATTCAGATTTATTTGTATCCCACATGGGCAATTGATGTTACAGCAAGTACAAAAAACTAAAAGACAAAGTATCAAAAATATACAAAACAAAACAAAAAACAACAAAACATACCAGAAGGACAGTGTTAAAAACAGTAACAGGTCAATTTATATTTTTCAACTGGAAGATTGTCATCATAATAGCGAGCTCACACATCTGCCGCTGACGACTGCACGCACTCCAGGCATGGAGGGAGGGTGGAGAAATGGCCGTTTTATTATAACGGTCCTCAACTTTAATTTTGACTGAAAATACAGTTGCCATCTGTTGTGGCCCCCATTAAAAAATAGCTGAGGCAAAGTTTAAGTAGTGAAGCATCGAACCATCAAATCCGCACTAATTTGTTTTGGGAGCTGTAGGACTCAAGGTAATGCCTTCAAACTGTAAAATCGGCCAGCCTTAAGTTAACATTTAGCTAGCTTAGCATGACTTTAGTACTAAGGAAAAGTTCACCGGTACATCACTATCAGTATGCATTACTTTCCAGATTTATATTGCTGTGTAAACATTTTCAATACACCTCGAGATTCAAATCAAGTAAAACATTTCTTACCCTTTGTAACCCGGGTGTAAATTTTAACTTCCATTCCCTCATTCTCTGGGTTTTCCCACTCTTGTCCCCTTTATCTCAAATTTTGCGATAGTTTTAATATGTCAGCGATTCTCGCGAGATTACTACACAGCCAATTGCTGTTCAGTATTAGGGTCACATGTACCACCGCGGCCTATCTGCTAGGTATATTAGCTGGAGCGGGGAAGTATGAAAGTTAGGACGCGTTGGAAGGAGCAGAGCTGCAGGCGCCAACTACTGTGAGCCAAGAGGAAATGAAAAAACCCGTTTGTGTGAGATATAAACTGCGGAATTGGTGAGTGTCTGTTTGTAACTTAGCAGTTAGCTCATTGATGTCAGAGTGTTTGTGCAGCTGCTAGATTACTGATTGCGATGTAAATCCAGACTCCCACAGTTGCCTTGAACAATTAATTGGAGAACAATAAGATGCCTTAAATATTTATTGAGCACTTGTTTAGATAAAGTTTTTTACATTTCATGTCAACTAATTTATATGGTGCATATTTATTTTTCATGGATGTAATTTATATATGAACTTTATATTTATTGAATATGCATATTGACTGAAAATGAATTTGGAATTATTTATAGTGCAAAGAGTGCCATTTATTGAATTTATGTGTACACTAGAATGTTTTGATGATATATATATATTGAGAAAATGGTCCTGTTTTATTATTCAGGCCAGGTTTTGATGGCGAGCTGAAAGTCCAGGCCTAGAGCCCAAAGAAAGATTGCACTTTTGATGCGCGAAGACTTCTGATCTCCTGCCAGGCTGGTAGGAGGCTCTTTGCAGCCAACGAACAATTTTATTCCCACTCTGATCTGACTTTCGTCAGTCCATGACCTGCACCAAGCACTTTAGAATTACCTCGTTTGGGACCTCTAACCAACCCCAGCTTGGGGTGAATGAACTGAAGGGTGTGGGTTCATCAATTGTGGAACTGTGGGATTGATTTATTAATTAATTTAGTTTTTTTCCTTTGGTTTTTCTCTTTTGCGCATTTTTATATGGCCATTTGGATGTTTTTCTCACTGATGTTGTAAATATGTATGTAATTTTTTTCACTATAAATACAAAGCACTCGCAACTGCAATCTTCTAGTCTGTCTGCTCCTTCATAAGTCGCATCTAGCTTCTGAGAAAACTAGCCCATTGACCTTATTGGTCACAATCTATTTACATCCAGCTAAAATATAGTGTACTGTTATCTTCACAGATAATCCTATCTTGACAATGCTATCCAGCTAGCTGGACGCCACACACACCGAGCCGACAGGATAGCAGATGACTCCGGCAAGACCAGAGGCTGAGGTCTGTGCATTTATATTAACCCTCTCCAGGCAGATGTTGCAGATTTGCAGATTTGCTTGATGATTTGTTTGATCATTTTTGACTATTTTAAAAAAAAGTCTGAATTGTATATTACTACCCCATATGATCATTTTCTCCAAATATCAGATTTTCCCTGCAACTAGAACTTAATTTGAGCCTGAGAGGGTTAACAAAGCTTGGTGCACAGACTCTGCTACTACTGAGAGTCACTGCTCACAGAATGTGGAGTTTCTAATGGTGAAAGGCAGACCTTATTACCTCCCAAGGGAATTCACTTCGATTATCCTCACTGCTGTGTACACCCCTCCGGATGCTAATGCCAAGCTAGCCATGAAAGAACTCTATGCGGCCATTAGCAAACACCAAACCAAATACCCTGAGGTTGCTTTTATTGTTGCGGGTGACTTCAACCACTCCCAACTTGAAGACAGTCCTCCCCAGATTCCACCAACATGTCTCCTGCCACACCAGAGGAGACAAGATCCTGGA
>CAEFZX010012497.1:0-32771 GCA_903066825.1 Alfaro cultratus | reverse complement strand
TGTCCTGGATGTTGATAGAAACCACTGATATTGGTTGCTGGTGCAGAAAGTGTAATAATGTTGTAAAGAGAGAACTGGGCCTAGAAAGCAACAGGCATAGATATAAAAATTGCAACTTGATGGGAGATTTTCATCTACTAAGGCTAGATAGAAGGCATCTTTGTGTGTTTGATACATGTTCTTCTGTAACATTGGAAATCACATGTGGGGGACCCCAAGGCTCCATCCTGGGATCCTTCCTATTTAACTACCACAACTATGCAGATGTTACACAGCTCTGCATTCTGATGTTAGAACAAATCAATGTGGATAGATGGATGGATAGAATTTAGCCTAAGATTATATTAAAACATAAACTAATCCTATTCTTTTTCGAGCCTTTCTGTTCGTAGAATGCTCCACTCAGAAACAACAGAGGATCCATGTGGCAGAATAAAGGATGATAAAACAAAACCATATCAATGGAGGATTTGGATAAATTCATTTAAAGATAAACACCTTATGTACAGCAGTTATTCACCACACTGAGATCGCCGTCTGTAATCCTCTGCAGATCCCATCTGGGCCACGTTGCAAAGCTCGCTACCTAAATCAGGTCTAGTTCTGGGAGTTTGGTCATTCTCTCTCTCTCTTCCTCTGTCTGTGTGTGTGTGTGTGTGTGTGTGTGTGTGTGTGTGAGCAGGATGTGGTAGGTATGAGGCTTGATTGGTACCAAGCAAGAGAGGAAAGAGTGAAGAAAATGGTGACGGGATGGGCGGGTACAGAGGAGGAAACTCAAAGCGGGAGCAGCAAACTGTCCTTAATTTGTTTAATCCGAGGATTTTTGGATTACCTCTGACAATTAATCTTGTTATACAGCAGTGCAGCAACAGAGGGCTGTCTGCTGTGGGCGCGGCCTGCGCGCGCGTGTGTGTGTGTGTGTGTGTGTGTGTGTGTCTAAATCTCCCTTTTTATGTACGAGGATAAGGACTGACAGCTGGAACTCCTTGCCGGCACGACTACCAAAAACTGATAGATTTTATTTTGTTTTCTATTACTTTTGTTCACAGACTCACAAAAACTAAATATCAGTTTTGCATCATTTTAAACTACCACACAAACTTTAAGTACATTTAAAATCACTTTGAAGTAAAGAAGACTGGCTATTGGATACAAAGCTTTACTCACTTATATTTGTTGATATTTATTGTGGATAAAAACAGTTTACATTTTTCAAAATTGATACTCTTTTTACGTAGTTTTATCTTTTGAAATATGGCATATTTCCTATTAGAAACAAAGTCCTGGAATGAATAATAATAAATTAAAATTTATTCAGAAACATTATTACAGGTGTAACTCATAGAAAAGTATACCCAAACGCAACAAAGTGTCTAAACTTAGCATAAAAACTAAGGCTATTTTTTACTTGATTTGTTTTTCTTCCTCAGCCTCAAATTTTATACATTTGAAAAATGTTTTATTTCACATGAAAAAAAACATTACATTCTCTCTGCCAATGACAAACACTCTGTCCTGCTACTGACTCTTGTTTGGTGTCTTTTATTGAACCAGATCATTGCAGGTTAAAGAAAAAGGACATATTGGCAATCTAACAACTCGTATCCGTCCTTTGTCCTTTCAGAGCAGTGATGCCGTTGGTCAGCATGACCGCAGTGCGGCTTCGGAGGGCGGCGGGGGAAGAGGAGAGGGAGCCGCGGCCGCCTCCACCCCCGTCTCACCACTCCAACCACCAGTTCGCCAGCATGAAGAACAAGTTCTTCAACGAGCTCACACACCTGCCAAGTGAGCACAACCCAATGCGCTTTACGTGCAGTATTTAGGAAAAACATGTTGCCGATACATTATGAGATCATAACACCATCCTGTTTTTCCTTTATCATTATCTTTCCCATTTCATGTGTCATTTTTTCATTCTGTCTTTCCTCATTTTCTCCTCGTGTGGACAATGTGTCCCGCTCTTCAAGATCATAAACTCAAGAGTAAGTCCGTCTTGTGTCTCATGCCATCACATGTGTCCTAGGTTAGGTTGAAGAAAGACCCAGCTAGCAGCAAAAGGATTTGCTCTAGTTCTGACGGGTCATTTTCTCCATTCTCCTCATGTTCCACAGGAAGTTTTGTAGTAGTCAGAGTCAAAGTCTATTCATTACTTTATTGTCAACTCATCACATGTACTAGACATACGAGGAATCAAAATTTGCTGGAAGTTGTAAACAATTACATTCAATCATATATAAAATTTGGGTATTTCAGAGATTATTTATTTCATGTTATTTCCGAAAATACTTAATATTCCGGGATAGCAAAAAAAAAAATAAAGCCCAACTAACTAAAAAAAGCCCAAAAAAAACAATAGTTTTTTGTTTTTTTTGTAAAAAAAAACACAACAAAAAACCAAAAACTATGATAAGTCTGGTTCACAGCTGGAATTCTGATTTTATGTGATATTCTTGTATTTCCACACAAGAACTTAGAAAATGTAAATTTCAAGTACCAATGGAATTTATCCTACGGCTGAAAAAAAATGCAAGTGTATATCTACAGTAGTGGTGACTCTTAGATTATCAACCCTTTCAGGTAGAACCAGAGCTGTCCGCCTGGCTCCTGACCGTTTCTCCCCTCTGTCCAGTGCCCATGTGGGCCGTAGGGGCCATCGTGGTTGTGGTCCTTGCCCTCGTCGCCTGCCTTGGATTCTGCATCTACAAGAAGTGTTTCAACAAGGGCAAGAAGCAAAAGAAGGCTCGAGAGAGGAAAGGGGGAGGCGGGCGGGGGCGCAGAAAGAAGGACAAGGATGGAGAAGAAGGAGACGAGAAAAAGGTGACAAGAACTGATTTCTTCTACGGATTTCTGTTGCTGAATAATCCTGAAAAAAAACAAAACCCTAAACAGAAAAAAAAAAGAACAAAATGAATGAATGTATGCAGAGTGGGCATACATCCCAATCAAATAAGTATTCTATTGTTTTACAAATAAAAATGATGTACGATTCAAGTTTTAAATCTTTAAACAATTGGAAAGCATTTGTTCTGTGACATTATACACACACACACACACACACACACACACACACAGAAATTTTACCTTCTGGTCTACGTGTCAATCTTTGACCAAGACTTGTGCAGTAGACCTGCAACGTAGCATTTGATTGAAATAATATTATATCCTACAGTTGATCATCCTGCGATTGTTAAATTATGTCCAAATTCATTGTAGTTGAATTTGGACTTTGATAAACTGCTGATTTAAAACAGAATGGTTCTGTAGTGGTTTTATTGACACCAGGCCCCGTGAGAAAACACAACTGCTGTCTGGTGGGCCACATATTTTATATTTGTTTGCCAGTTTTAATGATTCTGATTTCGGACCCACTCATTTTTGCAGAATCCTAGTAAGTCTGTCACTTTGGAGGGTTTTCAAGCTCAGAACGTCTTTTAATGTTCATGCCACGGCATCTCAGTCGGATTCAGATCAGGACATTTAATCGGCCACTCCAAAGTCTTCATTTGGTTTTTCTTAAGCCATTGAAAGATGGGAGGCGGTTATTCTCCCTCAGGATGTTTTGGCAGGCATAAGAATTTATGGTTTCATTTACTGTGGTAAGTCTTCTGGGTCCCAGGGCCCTGGAAACAACTCTAGCACATTTTAATCTTGGTATGTTGTTCCTTTTCTAAAATGCTATTTTCTTATACCAGATAAGATATAATGAGACACAACCCATCTAAAAACAAGTCTTACAAGTTTACAGAATAAATTCCCAGAAGTCTTTCGCATAATCAAATTATTTTGTGGCAAAACTGAGATCAGCCTTCATGTTCCTTTCACTCAGTATTGGTTTTCTTCTTGGAGCTCAGCCTTGCAGTACTTAGTGAATCAAGCCAGTGCTGGAGTTCTCTGGATGTTGTTCTGCAGTTTTTATGACCTCTCGGACAGTGATGGCACTGTTATTTTGAAAAAGCAACTTTAACCGGATTACTGATTACTCCTTGAAAAGGTAACTTAGTTAGATGACTGATTACTTGATTTGGAAAGTAACTAAGTTACATTAAAAGTAACTTTTTTAGTTACTTTCAGCAGCTGCTGACAGCAATGCTCCGCCTCCTGTGAAAATTACATTGATCTTTGTCAATAGGTTATTTTATATAATGGTAAAATCAACAATGTGTTTCCACTTATAAGGTTGAACTCAAGAGGAGATTGTTTAATGGTTACAACAGTACAAAAAAAACCCTTTAATAATTTATGTATGTTTTTGTGTGTTCCTGTGTTGTCTGGAAAACTGGAATAAACTCTTTGATCAGACATGACCCACTTCAACACTTATTAATGACAAAGAGAACAGGCAACAGCAACACTGACCAACGACATGAACTAACAGCATGGACCCACGACATTGACCAATCACAGACGATAAAGACATTCAGACAACTACTTGAACCAACAACAGGGGGCAGTAGCATCAAAAAACATCTGCAAGGAGTTCACTGCTTTACTGCAGATGAATTGACAAGATGACAGGGAGTAATAACCACAACGCAGCTAGAGACATAACATATGCAACATAGACATATGCAATATCTAATATATGCATCACCTACATATGCAACATCTACATGCAACATTGACATATCCATAAAGCACTAAGACCACAGACATCAACCAAAGACACATAGCAACGACATAGACCAACATTTACATATATGACTTCTACTTATTTTTGACACAAATGGAACCCCATAGCCTACCATGACAGTTTGCCGCCCTGTCATATTTTTCAGGATGGAGAGGAAGAGAAGGAAGAGGAGAAGGAGTTCCTGGGCAAACTGGAGTACTCGCTGGATTATAACTTTACCGATAATCAGGTGCACAGTTTCTCACACACAATACACCACACTGACTTTTCTAAAGTTATCATAACTAGAACAAGATTTTACAACCTTCGTTTTTTAAAGCTTTGACATACATGGGTGAGGTTTGGTAGATGCCTGGATTGGGAACTGAAATTTAAAGTTCTTTTAATTGGAAATATATTCAGACAGTAAGACGTATGAGACAGTTTTTTTCTCAAAGGTACCAATTGGTAAAGGTGCAAATTTACCCAGAGCACGGCTGTTAGCTCTGAGTATGATAGGTTCACCTACTGAACAAAGACAAGATTTTTGAGTTTCTAACTGACTGGTGATTTGTCAAGACCAATCAGCAACAAAATGATTTAGGTTACATTCTGGATTGAGGATACAGGAGAAAACTCAATCTCAAAACAGAGCTACACCAGACCTAAGCTTCAAATAATATAGCAGCATAGGAGAAACTATGAAATCTCCCATTATGCTTTTCCTCTTTGTTTCCCGTTCTAAATACAACTCTTGTCAAAATGAAAGTCCATGAATACAGTAGCAAGAGATGTCAACAGTTGAAAATCTTTAAAGACTTCAGAGTCTTTTAACTTGTACTTTCCTTTGGTAGGAAATTTATTAAGGTCTGAACACAAACAGGCTTTGGTGGTATACAAAATATGATGCCTAATTTGGGTTTGCTGGCAAAAAATAAATAAATAAATGAAAACATTGATGGGCCAGGCATCATTTCAGCTAAACATTAAGAAAGACCATTAATATTTTACCACCTCATTATTTTCAATTGCACATTGACACATGGCTAAATGTTCAAGATGGTAAGAAAAATGTACCTGTTACACATGCAGCATTAACCATAAAATTGTGCAATTTGAAATAAATTCATTTAATAGAAACGTTCCAATTTTAAAAAAGCTAAGGAGGAAGTGGCTTTGTGGCCAAAAAGATGTGTGTCACAAAACTGCAAATGGAAACACTTCTTTCACTTCGCGCGAGTCACCTGATCAACCACAGGATGTCACTACTGGCTGAAACTACAAAGAAGATGACAGGAAGTGGTAGGAGGATGATGGTTTGTTTTTGTTTTTGGGACAACGAGCAGCATCACAGGTCATAAAACGTTGTGTGTCATTCCAATGTGTTGAATCCATAACTCGTCTGTAAAATCGCAGGCTAGAATTTCCCCAAAACACTGGATACGCAGCCGCTCCCAGCGCCTGAATAAGACGCTGACGTCTCCTCTGATTGACTGGTAGATGATGAGCACTAGCATCTCATGCAACTGTTTGCATCTGTTACAGACTTATGTGAACAAGACAATTCACATGTGATTTTAATTTCATTTCTCATTTAATGGAATTAAAGCAATTGCCAAATTGTGTTTTTTCAACTTTAGCAGAAAATAGACTTTACGTAGATTTGCGTACATTTGTAACGGAAACACAGCTGTAGTTTGGAACTTGAACTGATCTTCTGCTCTTGGATTCTTCTCCAGTTGATCGTGGGCATCCTTCAGGCTCAGGACCTCCCAGCGATGGACATAGGCGGAACCTCTGACCCTTACGTTAAAGTGTACATGCTGCCGGACAAGAAGAAGAAGTTCGAGACCAAAGTTCAACGCAAGAACCTCTGCCCTGTGTTTAACGAGACTTTCACTTTTAAGGTCTATACACCGATGTCGTTTTAGAATACCATGGTATTTTCTAACAGAATTCAAAGCTAAATTTGATGCTAACACTCTTCCTCTCTAGATCCCTTACAGTGAGCTGGGTGGTCAAACTCTGGTGCTGCAAGTTTTTGATTTCGACCGTTTTGGAAAACACGATGTCATCGGCGAAATCAAGATCCCAATGAACAGCATAGACCTCGCACAACCAATACATGAATGGAAAGATCTAGTTGGTGGAGAAAAAGAAGAGGTAAATGTTTGGTTTTTTCCTCCAAAACTAGGCATTTCCAATATCTAGACTTTAACAAAAATGCCTGAGATATGCGTTGTGTTTCTGACAGCAAGAGAAACTGGGTGATATCTGCATTTCCCTTCGCTACGTCCCCACGTCTGGTAAACTGACGGTCAACGTGATGGAAGCAAAGAACCTGAAGAAAATGGATGTCGGAGGACTGTCAGGTATATGTTGTTCACATACCTACGGGCTGATGATCGACTACTACTGGAGGTCTGTGTTGACTCGTGTTTGTCCGTCTCAGATCCGTTTGTCAAGGTGGTTCTGCAACACAACGGCAAGCGACTCAAGAAAAAGAAGACATCTGTGAAGCAAAACACGCTAAATCCTTACTTCAACGAGAGCTTCAGCTTTGAGATTCCCTTCTCCCAAATTCAGGTGTGTACGCTACGCAGTTTAACCGATATTTGGATCTGCTGACTGTTGCATGAACGCAGTGCAAAACAAAATTATTTCTTTTGAAATAAGGGAACCTTTTCAGACTATTTTCTGTAAATATTTCTTATAAGTAGGCTTGACTGCTTTGCATAAACATAGTTTGCTTTTCGATTTAGTCATTGTTAGTGTTTTTGTTGTCGAGGAAATGTGACGTATCCAAAACACAATCGGGTCACAATGTCTTAATAGTGGATAATAAGCCTTTCTCAGGCATGTTTAAGAAAACAAAAACCAAGTTATTATTGAACAAAGCTACGGTATATGATTTGAATTATTTAAACTCCAACATCATCATACTATGCTAACTATTTGAAGCTTAAATCAGAAAGTTTGCATAACCATACATCAAGTCCCTGACCATCAGATTTCAATGCAACATTTAGCGAGACGTTTACAGGAGCTACCTTTGACACCTCCTCTGTCTCCACACACAGAAAATCCAGGTGCTGATCACTGTGTACGACTACGACAAACTGGGCAGCAACGATCCCATCGGGAAGTGCTGGATCGGCTACGGCGCCTCCGGCGTCGGGCTGCGCCACTGGTCAGACATGTTGGCCAATCCCAGGCGACCTGTGGCCCAGTGGCACACGCTGCTGCCTGAGGAGGAGGTGGATGCTGCCCTGAAGGCCCCCATCCGCTAACGTGGCCCCTGAGGCCTGGGCTGCTTACAGTGTAACTTTCCAGGAACTACTGACTTATTTGTAATATTTTACTTTAAATTAAGTTATTGTGTGTGTGTGTGCGTGTGCATGACCTTCATTTTCACAAATCAACAGATGCATGTACATGCATGCTCACTAGTGAAGGAATATGCAAGATGCTGAGTAAATTGTGCCATGTTGTCATGTAGTCTACAGTCTTCAAAATATTGTATTATGTATTATACTGTATGCTTTCAATGAGAAATGGAAGAGAGGAGGGTTATGTATAGAAATCTAAAAAAAAGACTCCATTTCATCTTTATTTAGATGCTAGCACTGAGACGCAGAGTCTATGTTCAGCAACAAAAGCACAAGATAACTGTGCTAACCTTGTTCAAGCTAATCTGTTAGCTAGCTGTCTCCTTTAGCTAGCCAGCTTACTTGAGCCAGCTAGCTGATCTGCTAACCAGCTAGCTGATGATGTATAAAATGTAACTGCTTCTTTTGTTTTATTTCGTTAATAATTCTCTCCCATCTTTACATCAGCTAATTTGAGTCTCAAAGGTAAAAGACTTAAGAAAATAACTGGAGGTGTTGCACCATTAATAATCGTCCCATGTGAAACATAGACAGAATAGATCATAGAAACCTTTGGTCAGAGCAACTGATATAAAATGAAGCAGTAGAATACAAACATGCTAAAACAAAAAGAGCATTTACTGATCCCACTTTTTAAATAAGGTATTTACTGTGAATGAAAACACTTTACTTGTTTCAGACAGGAAGATTATTGATGGTGCACCGTTTCCTACCTACATTTCTCAGTCATTTGCTTCTGTGTTATTGTCCCACTGCAAACATGGTGACACTTTAAAGATTCGAAAAATTATCTTTTCCACGAATTGCCCTGGAGTTTTTGATTTTAGAGTTATTTTAAGACAGTAAAAGTTCACATGGTCTTTGCCCCTCTCAAGCTAACTGCTAGCTTTAATATACAAAAACAACTCTGTTGGATTTATACTAAATGAAGATGCCAAGTGAGCCATTTACTTTAGGTGTGGTGTTAAATAATAATAAAAAAATCTTACTTCAAAAATCCTGAGGTATCCCTTTAGCATCAGATTAGGATTTTGTTTTAAAGGCTGATAAGGATGTCCAGATAAAACCAAGACCCATTTTACCATGTACTTACAAGATACCGCTAGAATCTAGAGTCTGCTAAAAGGAAAATGGACACCAAGACATTGTTGCTGACCAGAAATGTTCATGTCCTGTTCTGTGTACCTGAACTCCTCCTCTTTGCTCTGTAGCGTATCGGATCTATTGCTTGATTGTTCCAGTTTAATGCGCCGTAGTCACATTTGTTCTCAGAATAGAACAGAAGTCACGTTGTGAGTGGTGGTGTCATGCATGTGTGTGTTACTATTTGTTTCTTTAAAAAAAAAGAAAAAAAGAATGAAATTCTTTTGGCTTCACTTTCCTTCCCTTATATTGTGATTGTTAAATAAAAAAGCAGAATAAATAAAAGACAGACGGTTTGGTGGATTGACGGATTCGCATCAAGCTACAAAGCCATTCACACAGATATTTAATTGTTTAACTAGCAACAATCACTGTTTACAATTCCAACATCCTGACTCATCACAGAAGCATTTTTTGGAGAGAGGTAACGTTACAGTGGACCCTCCTGGCGGAGACGTCAACAAAGCTGTACCCAGTTAAACAACAGGAAAGTTTGACTGCAGTTTCCTCCCTTCAACCCCAAGAGGGCAGCACTAAGACTGTTTAAGGCAAAATGTTTCAGCATTAAACAATTTACACAATGACATAAACACAGCACTCTTAAGGACCGATTTGTAAATGTTATCTGCAAAAAAAAAAGAAAGAAAAGTTGATTGGGGTTTAGTTACTCTTTAAGATTCGACCAATATGTCCTGAGAGGAAGTCAGCATGTTGGCACTAGAGTCACTAGTTCAGTTGTATTCTTGTTTGAGTCAGGGTTTCACAGTTTAAAGCCATTAAAACTTATTTGAACTCAATAATCACCTTAGACCCACAGCAGCACGGCTGCTGTTACAGGTCTGTCTGTGTTTTTCCCCGACTGACTGAACCAGCGACAGAGCGGATTATTGCTGTGCCCTTATTAGTCCTTGACTCCTGCAGAGCCAAACATGTGAGGCAGGAATTAAACTGGGGGGAGGGCAGAAAACCTGTTCACAGTAAGAAGAGAGAAGGAAAAGCTAAAAGACTAAAAAAGAACAAATAATTACTGATCTTTAAGTTTTTACAATGAGGCAACCCCCCCATTTTTAAAATATTTTTTTTTCTTAGATACAAGAATTTTATGTTATTTTATGAGACTCAAATGAGGAAGAGGAGACTCACTTTTGGTTTTGTTTTATGAACATGTGAAATAACACAAATCCTGCCACCTCTTTTTCCTGTTTTTATTTATTATTTGATTTTCCTATTAATTATGAGACTTTGTTGATCAGCTCTTGAGTTTTTCTTTCCTTCATAAGACTTTACGCCACCTAATCCTTCTGCTTTAAATCAAACTACGAATGTTGACTCGATTGCCAGCCAAGGAAAAGACGACTTTGAAACAAATTACTGGGGTGGATACAACCTTCTTTCAAGAACAAATAGTTACTGCATAAAATAAATAAATAAATAAATAAATAAATAAATAAAACATATAAATATATATTTTAAACATAAATAACATACTTGAATTGTAGTTTTGTATGTTTTTCACTCTCCTAAAAATGATGGCAAGTAATTTATCAAATTTTTTTTTTGCCAAAAGTGTTTTAGGCAACAACAACAAAAACAAAATAAATAAGTCATAATAATAAAAAATAAATAAATAAATTAAAAAAACACTTTTGGCAAAAAATGACTTAGGCCATTATTTTAGGGAGGTGACTATATATACATATGTAAATAAACAGAATTATATTCTTTATTACTGTCATGGACTACATTTAATTTTGGCTAAAACTGAGCTCTCTGTTGAACCTTTCAGACTTTCTCCATCAGTAACAGACAGCAGCCTGCTGGGTTTCATCCACACGCAATGCCACTTTTTGCCACCTGAGGGCGACCTCTGCCATTATCGTTGACCTGTCATTGACAGCAAGGCAATCTTACATCTTTCTCCGTCTATCGTTTAAATCCGTATCACCTCTATTACATAAGAATTCAGTTTGACTCTTGAGAATTTAATCACCTCCATCGTATTTCAACATTCCTTTCATTATATCGTCTTCCTCCAGAATGCATGAGTGAAAGCTTGACTCATTCACTACATCAGATAGCAGCTCTGATAAAAAAAAATCAAGACGCCATCATGACACGGACATGTGAAATGGTCATTGTGCAGCTGTCTACGGTCTGCCTCACCCATTAACATGTACAGGAACAGGGCGAACGTCGCTGGTAGCTGATTCCAGCTCCACTGAAGTGATTGAGATTTTCAGAGCGATGTCTGAATCACGCAAGTGTTTTCTAGCCGACATGTCGACGTCTCCCTACTTGTTTCTCATGGTTTTTATCTAAGGCAGATCAGTAGACCAGGACATCACTAAGATGCTCTTTGAGTTTTTCTGTGCCTCGACAAGCTGAAGGACCAGCCAAACAAAAACAGGACTTTCTGTGTGTAATTGTGATGGTAGGTGGTTTAATTTATCTCACCAGCACTGTTGGTGGTCTGAATCCGTTTGAATGTGGTACTAGTCTGAGTTTTATTTTTTAAAAGTGAATTTAATTGTGGCAGCAGTTCTGTTGAACCTACCACGTCCAGGACGAATTTCCCCTAACGTGGACAATAAAGTACCTATTCTTTATTGTCGAGGTTCCAAGTGAAACTGAATAGGAAATTGCTGAGGCTAACTCTTTGGTGTGAAAAACATGGCAAAGTGTTCTGGAAAGAGCCACTGGAAAGAATCACACTAACAGTGGAAGCATGCTATTCCACAGTAACAAGTCTTTCTCCTTATGGTGAAAATTTACAGTCACCTTATCCTAAAGAAAAACCGGCTGCCCAGCTTACGATGTGTGAAATGCTCTAAAATAAACTTGTGTTTTTCTACTGCAGTAACAAAAGCTTATGTCAACTCTAGAAAAATGTAATTTAGAAAAGCCCAACTTATGATTTCAGAATCAGAAGCATTTGTTGTTATTTGTACACTACCTTTTAATTTAAACTGGAGTGTCTGTGTGTTTGGTGTGGCTGTCGTACCTCTAAGACATGAGGCGCCCCGTGTCTAGGAACCTTTCCTGAGATCATTTCCTGTTTTCTTAGGATTTACTGTAAGTGTTTCATATGTAGAAAAACATCATGGTTGTTAAATTTTGTGGAGGATCTGTGATGCTCTTCCAAACCCCCCCTGGATTCTTGCAAAAAGCACTTGGCATTATGAACTCCTTAGATAAAAATCTGATTGATGAACATTTGTCATCATTTGGTCCTTTGAGACAATGTTCCAAGACCAAAATGGTTCCACAGACACAAACTCAGCCTTCTTCCGTCGCCATCAGTCTCAAGACATCTGGAAAGATTGTAGAGGTTCTACGCTTTACTTCATCCTGATGTCTACAACTCTCAGCAATGGAGAAACGATCACTTCCTGGAGGCGTGGTCTTTGTTGGGGTTCAACAGTTGAATGTGCTATTGATTGAACTAACAATCAATGGTTAGTTCAATCATAGTAGAGCCATGACATCGTTGCCAGCAATAACACGACTTAAAGGAGCAGTATTATGTAAATTCAACTTTTCTTAGCTTTACATCACATTGTTATGTTATTTCCTCAACAAAAAATACCTGGAGTGTTGCCTTGATTTTTTCATGCATGTTTGAGAAATCCTTTCATCTCCCATGACATGGGTGGAGCTGGGTGGAGCTGGGTGGAGCTAGCCCCGAAGTTCTCCTCGGAGCTGCAGTTTACAAGCTTCCAAGCTTTCACCTCACAGAGCAGCCCTCCCCTGTGACATCCCCCCCTCCCACTCAGCTCCTTCAGACTAGCCAGCAGCAATTAGCAAACACCTGGTGGAGCTGTGCATCTGCTGAGCTTGTTATACGAGCTACTGGTAAAAACATTATTAGAGTGTTAATAGAGGAGCCGTGTTGTGATGACTTGCTGAAGGCAGTGTTGGATTTCTTAGAGACACAGAGCCAGTGTCTCACTTGAAATTCCTCCTGAGAAATCCAGCTCAATGAGAGAAAGCTCTACTGGATTACTGTGATTCTTTGCGCCTTGGACTTAATCATTATTATCTCACATTCAGTTGGTGCAAAACATGAAGGGACATGAGAGAGAGAGAGAGAGAGAGAGAGAGTATGTTGCCTGCCTGCCTATTTCAGATTTTATTTTCAATTTTTTTTATTTGTCTTGAAGACGTTGAAGAAAAATCACGCACCCTTTTAAATGTAGCGCATGTGCTTTTATTTCAGCCAAATAACATCAAGTTACAACCCAGAGAAACCCAGGAGAATCCAATTAATAAAAAAAAAAAAAAAAGCGTTCTTTTTTTTTTTTTTATTTGTCTTTTAAATCACGTTGCTCCCATCTTTGTTTGTGAGTCTGCGGTTTTACTTCCAGCGACCGCCCACCTTGCCCTTGCCGTGGCCTTTTTTGCTGAGGGAGAAAAGACAGACAGGAAAAGAGGAGTGAGGAGCCGGGAGGAGACAGAATCAAACGTGTCGGATTTTGCATCTAACTCACAATTTCTGAGCATGTTGGATTCTGTTCAGCAACACAGTAATCTGTGGGAGGCAAAGAAAAGTGTTCTTGGGATTAGCAGATTATTGCTAGATTTTTTATTAGAGTTTAATTCAAGTTTAAGAAGTATTCATCACCCGTGAATTACACAAACGTCATAAAATGCATTTGTCGTCAGATTGTGTCACTTGTAACAAAAACATTTTTCAAATAATCTGACATAACTTGTGCTAATGTAGTTTAGTGCTTTTTCATCAATATAATGGAGTTATTGAATTAAAACAAGCTCCTATATCTCTCCTGAAAAGTTACTTGTAAGTTCTTTTTGTCATATTTCAAGTGTACTAAGATGTTTGCACTAAAAACGAAACCAAAACTACTTGGTAAGTGTTTTAGCAGTGTTGGTCTTCATGTTGCTGTTTACGCACTAAAGTAATAAATCTGAGTCCTTCACACAACAGCTGGATTGAAACAAGTTGAGCAGCTGTGAGGAACCTAAGTACCAAAGAAAAAACTAGCAGAAATTCAGAAACTGTAGAGAGCTCCTGCTGAATACATTTATGTTTACACAGCAAAAAAATGGTTTGAATGTGCCGGAAAGAAAATTTCCCCATTGTCCAGAGTAATGTATATCAAGCAGCAGCTGTTTACCTTTAACCCATCTGGGTAGGTAAATGTCGTTCCTCTCGGTACGTTTACAGTTTCATTGTAATTTGTGTGATAAAAATGGATTGCTCAACCAGCTGAACCCTTCCTCCCATCGGAGAGGTCGTGAAGCGGGTTGTAAAGCCCACCTCATATCTCTGGTGCTTCATTTGCTCCATAAAGTCGAACTTCTCGGATTCCAGCTGATGGATCCAGTTCCACATCTCCTGGGCCCGCTTCCTGAGAAACACAGAGCCAGAATTCAGAGCCAGCCTCTGTGCTGCACATTTTACTAGTGTGTGACTCTGTAACGAGTTTGGCTGGGTCAGTCTAAAGTCCTTTGAGTGACAAGAAGAGGGCTATGAAAATTCAGCCAAAGAACAAAATAATGGAGCAGAGAACTAATGAGAGCTTTTCTTCAGGATTAGTTTTCATCTCATACCTGGTCTACAACATTTATGAAACATTTATAGCACTGGGTTACAAAAAGTAGATATTTTTTGGAAGTTGTCTATGTTTTTTTCAACTGAACTAAGACTATATTTTTTTATATCCAAAACAGACATCCATGTTTCTCAATCAGGTTTTTATTCTAACTTGATTTAGAGGAATACAATGTTCTGACTAAACTGATGACATTTTTGTAATAAATGCGTGCAAATTATTGCAAACGTTTCTAAATTTGTATGACAAACATTTGATTTTTATTAAATTTTTGTTTGCAAATAGTCATAAAACTGATCATAAAACCCTGAAGGGACGGATTCCTGTCAGAGTTTCCCCCAGTGGATCATAAGCCTGGCGGGCCACCAGGCTTTACTTGTGCCCCCACCAGGCTAAGCATTGCTTATATATTTAAGTCTTTTTAAAATGTTGGCAATTTTTAAGACTATTGTTGGTGTTCATGTATTGATCTTTCAATCTTTCAATAACACATGATTATCAAGTGATATTTTCAAATTTCCTGCCAAACTTAAACATTTTTGAACTCAAAAACTCAACGTGACCGCCCTCGAGCCTGACCACAGGGGCTTAGGAAGTTGTCTGGGGGAAACCTTGCATGTGAAAAGACTGGCCAATATAACGTTATTGTAAGAATTTATTAATATTTTAAAAGTTTGCGCATGGATTTTATCAGAACATTCTGGCACAACCGGTCTGTGGTTTGGCCCAAACGTAAAATGAGTTAGTCACCTCCTGCTCTAATGTGACGGAGACCTGCGTGAAGCGCTGCACCGCTAATATAAAACCCACCGCTGCACAGGATGACTAGCTGACTGCGATACTCACCTCAGGCCGTCCTCCCTCATGTTGTCGATGCCTAGAGGCTGCCGTCTGTCGGTCAGCGTCTTCCTCTTGATCTCCCTGCCCGTCAGGCGCTTGCTCTTCCTCGTCTCGGCCTGGATCGGGGTTAAACAGCACACAGTCATCCTCCGCTTTTCCCACTTTTCGTCATCGGCCCAAGGTGAAAACACCAGGCGACTGACTTTGGCCAGGAAACCTCCAAAGTTGGCTCCCATGCCAGACAGCACTTTCTTCTTCTTCAGGTCGTCGTCGGCCTTCTTTTTGGCCTCCTCTTCCTCTTTTCTGTGACGTTCCTCCTGCGAGGCGGAATGGATGAGGGATCAAGACAAAATATCATGTTTGCTTTTCAATGGGTTGTCGTTGTAGCACAGCAGATAGCACAGCCTTGCATAGGTTGATGAAGTACCTCCAACAGATGTACAGGGTTTCCCACAGGGCTTCGCATTAATTTATTTTAGTTTGTTCTTAATGATTGCCTTTTTTAAAGACTTTATAGTTGGTGCTTAGACGTTAATCTTCCAGTCTCCTGATAACGTATAACTATCAAGTGATATTTTCAAATTTCTTGTCAACTTTGAACATTTTTTAACTCAAAAACATGGCTGCCAGCTGGAGGACCAACCTAGCGCCCTGAGCACCAGGCTTAGCAAGTTTTCTGGGGGAAACCCTGGACGTGAAAGTATGCGTACTCCTCTGACCTTTTCACATTTCAACACTTGAATGTTTTATATGACAGAATCAAATTGAAACTGTAAAGCAAAAGATTTCAACATGATTTTTAACATTTCTTGTGAGATATGTTTACGGTTATGACGTTGCAAATGTGAAAAAGTGTCATGCATACTTTTAGAAGAACTGTACATATGCTCTATAGACTGCAAGTCGCAAGTAAACTTATGATTTCATATTATAAACAGGTATGGAATACAGTTTTATGAAGGAATGTGGATCTTTACAGCAATCCTGTTCTGTCGGTCCTTCTCCTTCTCGGTTCTGACCCTCTGGATCTCGGCCCTCTCGGCTCGACGGTGCTCCTGGAGGGAAAACATTTGGCGATTCATTTCATCCCACTTGCTCTCCAAACCAGCTTTGAGACTTGACCGGCCGCACGAGTCTTAAAGTGATCTCACAATCCGCTCCTTGAGCCCAATGAGCTCCTCCTCGTCCTTCTTCCTCTGCTCGAAGTGAGCGTCGATCAGGGTGTGCAGCTCCAGTAAGTCCTTCTCCATTCGCTTTCTGTGGATGTCCTGACAAAGTGACGAAAGAAACAGTTGAGAGACGACTGGCGATCAATCGTTCGACGACTAGAGACGACCGAAGAGAAAGACCAGAACCAACCGTTAGTAACTAGTGGACTGAGTAGCTGATCCAAGAGTTCATCTAGGAGATGGTCATTGGGTGATTACTGAGCCAGAACCAAACTGACAACTTACCTTAATGCTGCTAAAGCATTTTGTCCAATGATGGGACGTGGAAAAAACCTTTATTTTAGACATGGCTAATTTCGTGGCTGGTTTCAAATTTCTCTCTGACTTTTTCTGGAATGAAATGAAGCCATCCGCTGCAGGGTGAGTGTAGTGGTGATTGTTTGCCAAACCAAACATCCAATAAAAGTTCCATCAAACCACTACTAAAGAACTGGGGTCAAGTTTCTGCACGCAGGTTAAAGAAGGTTCAATGTCCAAACTTGTTGATTGTTCTGGATGATTTATTTCTCTATTTCAGCAAACAATTACAACGTTCAAACTTTTCTTTGTTCTCATGCTACAATGCTCTTGCTCTGGTAAAAACCACAGGCCCCAAACCCAAATGCCTGCTGGTCCTTCACCAGGCCCCTGCACTTATAGAAAGTGGACCGACCCACATTTCTTCCTGTCGTACTTAGAAAAAATAAATAAGAAAAATAATAAAACAAACAATAAATAAAATCAGCAATTATTAACCTGCAAATAAACTCTGTAAATAACACAAAAAATAGAAATTTAAGAATAAACTAACAAAATTCAAAAGGATAAAGAAATAAAGAATAAATAGCTCCAACAGTGTGTTTACGTTGACAAGGCAGGTGTCAAAGCTCAATTCTGATCTTTTCTTTTCTTTTGTTTTTTACAGAATGTTTATTTTATTGTTTTGCAAGGTCATTTATAAGATAAATGCGACCGCAATCAGACTTTTGTGTGAACGTTTTCGACCTCAAAGCGACCCGCATGCGCAGCGCTCTGGACAGAGCCGTGTATGCAAAGATGGATATTAATATTCAGCAATATGAGCTGATAGTATTGTTACAAAACCGTAAGCAAGAAACAGACAAAAGCAGAACTTAACTCTCCGTCTGATCCCAGTCAGTAACTTCTTCTAAGCTGCAACTTTAGTCGTGAACTAAAGTTGCAGCTGTTTCAATCGTCTTAACTTACGTCAAAATCCACTCGCTCTCCCTCAGGAATCTTTGGAGGAGCAAGTTGGGGCACAAGAGGCCTTTAAAAGGGGAGAAGAAAAAGAACAGAGCTTAGTGAAAGAAAGTGGAGGAAACCACAGAAAGACAGATGAAGCAATGTGGGTTATGGTTACACAACGTACTTTGGCTTGGGGCGCTCTTCTTCTGCAGAGAAAAAAGCAGAAAATGAACTAATTTAGAGTTTATTCCTGAAAGGATTGTGAAACGGCGAAAAGGATGCTTCATATTTTGAAAAGGGCAACAGATGAGGGGTTCGGAAAAGTATGTTATCATTAGCAATTACAGCAAAACAAGAATCCAAAGACTTACTTTTGTGGATTAAATATACCTGACAGAGAACTACCAGTCAGGAAAAAGATTTGGATCATGACTGCTTAGTTTATTAGAAACACGCAATGTCAGAGCAGGAAGTATTAAGAGTATAGAAGTTATTACAGAATAATCATCTCCATGGATACCACAAATACACTGGGCTTGCAGAAAAGCATTTGAACCGTTCTGTTTTCTGGATGATACACTAAGGGAATTATTTAAATCACTAACAGCTGCTTCCGTTGCAGAGAAGCATGCTCTCTGCAGTTAAGGCTCTGGTGTGATTCTTCACTCTCCTTTATTCATTTCCTGCCAAGGACACAGACTAGACTTTATATAACATGGTTGAGGTCCAAGTCATTTCTACGACTTAGGGCCGTCGTAGATATAAAAAAAAAATGGAGGAGTAAATTTCTGCCAAAAAGCTGAACAGAATTATTTCTATGCTATAAGGTCACATAAACCACAGCGAACTTGTAAGTTTACTTTTTATCTCATATCCTGCAATATGAGGATATGAGTTATCCTCATATTAAGTCATATTAACTTAAAGAAGTTAAGCGCCCAGAGGATGCGATCTGTAAACTACGACGGCTTTTTAGGGCCGTTTGGGTAAGAAAACAGGTGTGAATTTCCACAAAAAAAAAAAACCCCCCCAAAAAAAACCTCTGAAATTTTGAGATTAATTACAAAAATTTTCTAAAAAAACCCAAAAACTGGTAAATTTCAGAGTTTGAAAAGTTGAACATTTTCAAGTGTGAGGCGGAAGCTCTGAAGCTCGGAAACCGCAGCTCAGAGGAGGAGCTACGTCCTCAGAGGCGGGGCTAGGTCCACCCCGGCATCTTGCACTGCTGAATGGTTGCCAGGATTTCTCAAATATTCATGAAAGAATCAGAGCGACACTCCAGGCAGGGTTTTGATGATTGAAAAACATCACAACATCATGTAAATCTCCAAAAAGTCAATTTCTCACAATCTGCTCATTTAAACAAGATTTTAACTTCCTATGTACCTTGAAATAGGGGAAGTTGTGCCAGAAACCTTCAAATCGCTCCGTTTTCCATCAAATAATCTACATTGACAGTAACGCAAGGTCAATGGTCCAAGGTGCAGAACCTAATAATAATAGTAATAATTTAGCATGATGTTCATTATAGGTGGACGAGTGTAAAACGCCACAACGTTCTTTCTAAACACTAAACAATCTTCATTCATCTTGGTGGTGATATTTCAGACAAGATGAGTGAAACTTGGACACAGTTGGGTGTTACATCTGGACAATGACCCCAAACATACATCAGATGATGTCAACCCAATACAAAATGTGCAGGATATGAATAAACGCTGATTCTGTCTGGAGATCAACCAATGGGGTTGGCCATATTTACCAGGACGCAACATGCAACATACAGGCACTGTTACGTTGGAAGATCCGCGTTAAATTGAAAAGTCATTAAAGTTCAGTCCACCCTGAAAAAAGAACAGTCCGAACAAAATCATTGAAGGCCTCAAAGGAGAACAACATGTATGCCGATGATCTGACCAGAACTTCACGTCTAATCAAGATCAACTCCAACCGTCCGATGTTAAGAAGTGAATCATGCTGGATTTATAAAAGCCAATGTTTTTTTATATGTTAGGTAACTATTTTAGGAAGGTGGGAAAAATATTTTTTCCATATTTGCTTTGCTCTCACCTTCCTCCTGGGCATCTTGGTCTGATGGAGCAGCCGCATGTGAGAGATGCACAGATGGCAGCAAAGCAACAAACGAATCGTTGATATGGGTCAAATGTGAACATGAGTCCAAGGAAAAAAAGAGACTATGTCAGAGATGGTAATAGAAAATGGATAAAAGTAAGAAATGAATGTGAAAAAATGTGAGGATAGAGTCATAAATACGAATAAAAACAAAACAAAGAGGATAAAAGCAGACAGACGATGACAGTTAAAATAACCAAGTTAATATTGATTCTGCAGAAGCACAAAGTTGAACTTGTTGAACATTCTGGAAGTTCAGGCCCACTTCATTTTCTCAACACAAATCAAATGTGGAAAAATGTAACTGTATAATTTTTAAAGGCACAACTTTTTCCCAAACAGAAAACACATGTCCTGTTATGAACGTTGCAGTAAGATCTCTTCACCAGCAAATTTGCCAACTGAGAAAAATAATTAAAAACATTCTGTGTTCGTGTGCAAAATGAAACTGAATCTGACTTCCGTTTCGAATGTTTGCGCCTTTAAAGTTCTGTATGAGGGAGCAATGAGAAAAAAGCAGAATGCTTACGACAGTGGAAGGGCTGAAAATCTACTTCTAACTCTGGAACTTCTTTCAGTTTTGTCACATTAGAACCAAAAACATGAATGTATTGTTTTGGGATTTTATGTGATAGAACAATACAAATTACCATGCAAGTGTAAAGTGGAAGGAAATCTGTTGTGTTTTTCTTTTCACAACAATTGGAAAAGCTTGGAATGCTGTGGTTTATTTTTTTCAACACTCAAAATCTAGGAAAACAAATATCTTAATTAGTGAACGGAGCCTAGTAAACAAATAACTGTCCTGCTAATCTTCAGAGCTTTTCTAGGGATTATTATTAGGGATTATTATAACCCTAACCCACAAGCTCAGGTTGAGCTCCAGTCCTCAAGGTTCTGAGTTCAGAACATTCAGATGTTTCTCTGGCACAGCCAGGGCCGGAGCTAGACATTTGGGTGCCCTAAGCACAGCAGCTTTGTGGTGGTAAAAAAGGTCAAGTGACTCTGTATACTAAGATCTGGGATAAAACCTCAGTCTCAAGCTGACTAGTTAAAGTATTTTAGTTGTATCTGGTTCTATGTATTTTTGCTAGGAGATGATTGTTGTTGTCAGAGGAGATTTGTCGTACCTTGGTACTCCTGCTGTTCTAATGGCCCGGACCGACACAGTGACACCCAATCAGAAAGCAGGAAAAGATGTGAATGCATTAAACAAAAACTAACAGCATAACATTTTATCAATATACAGTTACAATCTGCACAATTCTTCTTTCTTAATTTTAGCCGGACCTCCTCCATTTTCCTCAGCCTGTTCAGCTTCCTCCTCCTCTTCCTCAGGCTCCGCCTCCTGCTCCTCCTCAACTTCTAGTCAGACGCAAAACAACAGAGTCCAGAGAGTTAAACCACCTGGAGGGAAAACAACGAGGAACATGTGTCGGTCCTGGAACTTACCCACCGCCTGATCCCTGCAGAGACACATTAAAGTAAAAAGAGTTTGGAAACATATTGAGTGGCAACATTGAATAAATCAGGATTAATTAGAGGAACTCCACTCACTCGTATTCCTCTTCAGCATCCGACATGGCTGGAAATAAAAAGAGACACATGAGAAAGGCTTCCTTTCTCCAATCTGAGGCGTGTGAACGTTCTTTTATTAGCCGTCCATCACAGAGGAACACGGACACACACCAGCAGCCACACACCGATGTGTGCATGTGTTTTTATTACCACAATCAGGGTGTATTAGGGTCATTGTAGATAGAAATAAGAGTTGGGAGAGTAAATTTCCATTAAAAAAAAACCCCTCAGAAATGTTGAGATTAATTTCAGAGATTTTCTCGAAAAATCTCAGATATTTCGGAGCTCCAGAAGTCAAAAATTTGCGAGAAAATAAACTCAGAAAGTTAGAGATGAATCTCAGATTTTCTAGAAAAACGCTTGAAATTTCCAAACTCTCAAAGTCGAAAATTTGTGAAAGAAAAATCTCAGAAATGTTTTGATTTTACATGTTTCCTACAAAAACCGGCGAAATTGTTCTGAGCTTTTAAAGTTGAAAATGTTCAACTCTTGGAAATGTTCTGACTTCTGGAGATCTGAATTTTCTTTTTTTTTTTTTTTCAAAATAAATAAAATAAATTAAAAAAAAACTGACAATGGTATCAAAATTTCTGAATTTTTACTCAAATTTTTAACTTTTGGAGCTCACAGGAATTTCATAGATATTCTAGAACATTTCTGAAATTCAAAATCTGACTGCAGCTAATGGTGGTTTTACCTCAGATTTTAGAATCATATCACATTTTTATCATCTGTTAAAATTTTTATACCTTTCATCAATACATCCGCTTTACGGTTTTCTATATGTTCTTTTTCTTTCTGAGGTTGTGCAAATTCAACTTTTTCTCTCAGAACACCGGTGGTGTTCCCCAGGTCCCAGTGTTTGGCCCGCTGCTTTTATTAGGATTCCCTGTTACAGACAAACACAGCTACTGTCTTCTGCAACCCTACCAGTTAAAGACATGGGAATTTGTGGTTGTAAAGTAACAGAAATGTGACAGTGTCTAAATAAAACATAGCCTAGGAAGGCCACATCCTTTAAAAAAAAGAAGAAAAAATAGAAACAGTAACTGCACCTCATTATACTGTTTCCAACACCACTGCTATGTGCAACATAAAACTGTGGAAACATAATACTGCCTACTGTCAGCTCAGAAGCAGGAGTGAGTCATCCGCACTATATTTTACATTATCTGAGACTAATCACTTTGGAGAAAACACACACACACACACACACACACACACACACTCACACACACACACACACACACACACACTGATAGATCTGGCTTTAAATTGTCCATCTGAGCTGCCATTGTCCTGACATAGAGGCTGACACAGACGGACGGTTTCCCAGGCGCGGCCTGCTGACACCTTCCTGGCAGGGGGAGCGCGGGAGATTGATGAGGTGTCAACAGGTGAGAATGTAACAGAGGGGTCAAACACATAGAAACCATAAACGATTGTGTTTCTGTCACTTCCCTGCCCACACACACACGCACACACACACATCCTCTCCAACCTTTAGCCCAACTTTGGCTCCCCACATCGCAGGCTTTCTGTCAGACTGGTTCTAAGTGGCTCGATGTGTTTTTAAATCAGTTACCAAGAAGCAAGTTCTGCTAAAACAACCCGTACTTGTCCTTGCCAGATTTGAAAAAAGGGGTAAATTTTCAATTAAATTAAATTAAAACTGATACTTCCGTGTTCACCCGTTTGCTGACAAATGGAGAATCTATAACGAGTTTGGCACTTTCAGTAGAAGTCAGAGGTTCATTTTACACTACAATAAACCTACAAAAAGACGACTCATCATGTCAAAGAAAATGTTTTCTTTTATGTTTCTTTCTCTAATAATTTGATTTTAAACTTTATTTAACTTCTGTTGCCATGTTTTTTCTGCACTCTTTAGGGGTTTGTGTTCAGGCAGAACTTAGGGCAGCCATGTGACCGCAGCGTTCAATCAAAGATCAGACTAAAGCTTCGCTGACAGCTCTGCTCGGTCGGCTGTTGTGACAGCCATCAACATGATCAAATACCCTGGAGTAGCTCTGCTGTCAGCAGCACAGCAGTGAGTCTCTAACCTGCCCATGTGCTGCTACTGATCTGCCGTCACTCGGACTACTGAGGAATGGAGCTCCGTAAAGAAACCGACTGCATCTTCCAGAACAATTTGCGTACAAACATTGAGTTTGACTTGTTGAAAGTCGATGCTTGTGCTGACGTTGAGCAGTTATATTTCACAGATTTAGTGTAATGGACCCCAAAAGTCAACGTGTTGAATCCATGACTCTTCTGTAAAATCGAGGATATTGCTGAGTTTCAGACATGTGACCCGGATGACGCGCGAAATTCAGATGGAGGGCAGGAAGTGGCTTTCAAAACAGAGCAAAACTGATCATAATGAGTACGCTAATGCCCTAAATAGGTTGACAAGGCATCTCGAAAAAAATACACGAATATTTAGGATATGATCCGTATTATCTCGGGAGAAAAGACTCCTCTTATAATCTTGAGGATTTACCCGCATCGAGGCGATCCAGTAACTAACTATCTGGACCTGCAGACATCATATTATACGAACCAGAAGAAAGTTTTCAAAAGCCTGGAGAATACAATCATTTAGTTGTTCTATTTTAAGTAATTAGTCTATGATAACGATGCTAGCGCTAACAACCAGCTAACCCATGTTATTTCTATGAGCTTGGATCTCCTGGTAAATCATTGATTTAGCTTCTGTAAACCCAAATTCATGCTGGACGTTAATGTACGTTAATGTTGAGCCGTTTCAGGTCCGATGAAGGTCAACCATTCGCACTAATCTACAGAAACCACATGTTCATGTCTGTCCATGAATATAGTTTATGGACAGACATGATCACAGTTCACTGTGACTGTATGACTGGGTAGGTTATATTTAATTTATTTAGCTTTTTCTTTTTAAAGCATGAAAGTCCCACTGAATAAACATTATCTTTTCTGTCCGTGTAAGTTTTTTAAAATTAATTCCCTTGTGATAAACTGCTGTTGAAATGTGAAAGTAACGTTTATCTTTCTCTCTATTAGAACGGTTGGAACAACCGAACAGGACTCAGACTTTAGGCATTTTGATGCTGGATCAACAGAAATAAATGAGCCGCATTTACTTCCTGCCCTCCATCTGCATTGAGTGACGTCGGCTCTACCAGAACGCCACATGCGTAGCCGCTCCCAAGTAGGCGGGGCCTGACGCTCCAAGATGCCAAGGTCTCCTCTGATTGGCTGATAGATGATGAAAGCTAGCACACACGGCTGAATTATGAGTATGTCTAATTTAACTGTCTACATCCGTCACTGAAATGATTTTTAATGACTTCTCGTGTGAACAAGCTTATTTATGTGCGATTTTAATTTAATTTCTTTTTTCATGGAAACACCGCAGTTGTGAAAATGGTTTTTTTCCCAGACATTAGCAAAACACAGAAAGATTTGCGAACTGCTGTCATTCACCGTGAACTACTTTGCATGCCAAAGTTCTCCAGAGTTAAAGGTGACGCCACATGTCCAATATTGGCTCATTAAATACAACAATAATCCTGCGTGGTGAAAAAAGTAAAAGCATAAAGAAGGTTTGCTGTGACGGCAAACATTTGGAAGAAGGTTCTGTGGTCGGATGAGACCAGTATGTCAATTGTGGCCTTTCTGAAAAACACTGTGGTGGCAGCGTTGTACTTCAGCAATGCTTTTCCTTTTCAAGAGATTGAATCCGTTCTCTCCCCAACATAAAGGACACCCAGAGTGGGAGGGTGTGAAAAACGTCTGGAAAGATGAATGAGAGGTGTTGCATTTCAACACCTCTGTAGAAACAACTGGAAGCTGCCCAGGGTGGGGCTGGAGGGGAACAGGGATGAAAAAAAGAAACCCAGGGGATTTGGGGATAGCGTCATGTTCAGAAGCCTCAGTGGTCAAGGACAAACATTTGTGTGGGTATAAATGTCCGGCAGCTCTGTTCTCGCCCGGGTTCCGGGTAACGCAAAGGCTGCTGGGAAATGAGACTGATAAACGGAGTATTTTTTTTTCAAAGATTAAAAAGTGACTTCAGTGAGCTGTGGACCAAAGCCAGCCTGGCGGTGAGGATGTCAGCCAACGTTCAGCTGTTGCTAAGGGGGGCGGGGCCACGCGCCAGCTGGGGGGAGGAAACAGACACTGTGGGAGGGGATGCTGATCCATCTGATCAGATCGGACATTTTAGCTTGGTTGGTGTTGGAGTTTGTATCGGCCGAGAAAATCTGACCTGTAAATGTGATCTGTTGACGCAGGCGTAGCTTTTTCATCTCAGAAAACATATGAGGTGTCAAAAATAGATTCCCTTTTATTAGAGGTTTATTTGTATTCGTCGTAATTTTGGAGCAACTAGAACCACATTTATTGACCTGCTTTTACTCAACAGCAAATTGTGCAACTTAAATAGGAATAATAATAATAATAACAAAAAATAAACTCGAAACAATTACAAACTGTGGGCTTGTCTTGTACTAATGCAACCTGGCAAGACTCAGGATTATTTTTCTTTTAAAGTAAAAATGTGTCTATTTTGTTGATTTCAATCAAATTGTCCATTTTTTAGTTTATTGTCAATAAGACCAAAAGCTGTGAAACCAGGTCAAACCTGAAGTTTGGCCACTGAGGACAGAATAAAGACTGAGCCAGGGTCAGCCAGAGGAAAAACTGCTGATCTTTTTTTTTTTTTTTTTAGATGCACAGCATAGTGTGCATGAATGAATTAATATGAATATAGTGGGCTGTGCCTGCGGCTCTACCTATGTTTCAACATTCAATAACTGTAAAAATATGTTATTTCCAAAAGCTACTCCATTTCACCCATTGACTTGAATTCCTCCAATCAGTGAAGAGAAGAAGTTATGAATGATGGCGTTGATTTGCTGCACTTTTCAAACTGCAGTCTGCCTGTAGTTTTAGTGATGGCAGCGGAGGAAGTGAAGGAAGCCGTTCAGTCCGTGTTGGTTATGATTCCAAACATTGAATTAGAAATAACAGCCAGTTAACATAGTTGGACTCGGCTCTTCTCTCTTTGCAGTGTCAGATGGTTGTTTATGGTGCAGGCGACTAGTGGTTAGCATCATAGCATCGAACTGGTATGTCACACCAGTTTTAGGTGATGAGTTTGACTCAACTATCTAAACTGTGGGCTTTTTTTGTACTAGTACAATCTGGCAAGACTCTGTGTTTTTTTTGAAAAGACAGCAGAGACAGCTGGGGGAAAAAAAAAAAAAAAGTTCCCATCAATTAAAAAAAGCAGGTTCAGAATCTCTGTCCCTGTGTTGCATTTTTTTCTGTCTGAAGCTAAAATTTGTTACCATGACAACCTTTTTTGTTTGGAGTTGGCTTTTGTTGCGTTAAGACTTTTTGAATTCATCTTTGTCTTGTGGTAAAAGTATTTGCTGGTCCTAATAAAATGACAGTGTAGAGAAACGGCGTATTAGTGACAAAACAATACAGTGTTTGATGCTTTAGTAAGATGAGTAGAAACCAGAGGAAGTCATTTTCATTTTAGCTGCATTAGATCACAGAAGCTGTTAGCTGGACTTAGAGATGGACGTACCTGTAAGATAAGACGGTAGCAGCACACAGGAGACAAACAGATGGACGGGGACGCACAGTACGTCCAACGCACGAAGACGGACAGATTTTATACCAAGAGGAGGAGCGATATTATGTGTGCATATATATATATACTGTATATATATATAACTGACTGAATAACAATGCGTGCTTGCAGGCTGTGGAATTACTGTGGGACTGAGCATACAATACAAGAATAACTGAGTCTGTGCACATATGAGCAGATGTGTGTGTGCGTGTGTGTGGTCAGGGCTGGGGGCCACGGGCGGATTAAGCAGAGGCAGAAAGACGAGCACCTCGGAGGATTAGGGAGAACACAGGGATGACCTCACTGGACAAATGGAGGGGTGCCACAGGGCAGGTGGAGAGGGGGATGAAAGGGACAAAGAGGGGCTGGGTGGTGATGGATGGAGAGAGGGAAAGAGGGAGGGAGGAAGGGAGGGATGTTTGGCAGCAATTAATTGTAAAGAGGAAAAGGAGATTTTTGTGACGTGAAAATAGATGTTATTCTACATTACAACTCTAAATTTGGTGTTTAACCCCTGAAGCAGGCGGGAGTGGAGAAGAAGTTGAAAAATAATAATAATTTGATGTTATCACTCATGTTTTTAGACCCTTAGAAAAAAAAAGTCCACATTCAGTTTATATATATATGTATTTGTTAGTGGAATTTTAGAAAATAACTAGTGGTCTAATCTAGTGGTCTCAAACTGCAGTCCTCAAAGGTTAGAGGTCTGGAGCCTTTAAATCACATGCGTCAAACTCGAGGCCCGTGGGCCAAATCAGGGCCAACATAGCTTTTTATGTGGCCCTCTAGATTCTAGACTTAATACTAAGTGTGCTCACATTTTATGTTGTCAATCACATTAATGCAGTTTTTTTTTTTTTTTTACCTGTTTACTGTCAAATTATATCAATCAGTCCCTCCAGTTTCTTGAACGTTATCGTCACAATTTACGCAAAAATCAGCAAATCCCCACACGTTTTTATGAACATCTAATTGGGAGTTTATCTACATTACGCTAAAGTTTACTTTATTCATTTCTACCAATCCAGCCAAGCAATCTCATAACACGTGAAAAAAGTGACATAAAATCGCAACTTTTCAGGATGAAACAATGAAACTGTTTGTACACTGAAAATGACATAGAAACAAAACCACGTAGTCGTTTCCTTTCCTGAAACACACAACTAACTGAGCAGTAGAGAAGGTTCTACCGCTGATGTACTACTGTGCGCTAGTTAGTCATTCTGGAAACAAAGTGAGTTTAAATGGAACAGATGTGGATTTTCAGTGAGTGTTCAGCCACAGACGGGAATGGTCTATTTGCTTTCTCCATAAGACTACACCACTTATTTAGCCCATTAAATATTTCAATGGGCTACAAAAGCCCATAAAAATAGGATTCATTCAAGTTTTTTTCCCCTACATTTTAAATCTTTTTCTTTTGTGTTGGCTGCTTCCTGTATGACTTCTAAATGTAGAGAATTCACAGCCAGGTTTGTAATGAGACTCTTCTTTGTTCTCTACAGCCTTAATATTTTGGGGGGTATTTATGAAATATAAATGTTTCCAGTGTTTCATGAAAAGCCCCGATCCTTCATGGAGCTTCTTTAGAAATGTGGACGCTAACGTTAGCATTGGGGACGTCTGTGCTGCTGCTATACGTTTAGCATTCAGTTGCTATTTTAGGTTTGAATAGCTTCACCGATAGGCTAATGCCTGTTAGAACTACTTGAACACAACAACAGTTTTTTCCAGGGTCCAATCAAATCAATTTTTCGAAGCAAAAGTTGGCCAAGTTGGCTCTGTCGACCATTTCCGTCTGCAGATGTCACCTGTCCGCTAAGATTAACGGTGTACCAGAAACGCAAGTATAAAGGTTCCGCTCTGAACTTTTGTCTGTGTTGAAACACAAAACAAACAAAAAAATAGCAATTAATTGCGCTAATGTTTTTAAGGCGTCACGATCCACACAGTCAGTGAATAATTAGTACGGGTCCTGATAAAATTAGAAACAGAGTTCACTTTTAAGAAAAAAAAACTTTAATTGTCACAGCATATTTTAAATTTTTTTTGTAGGAAAAAATAAATAGGATTCTTCAGCAGCTTCATGGCGCTGATGAGCCCACCGGCATGGTGACAGTGAGAATCTGTAAGAAACAACAGAAACAGTCAATTTTTCACACTGCAAAGCATAAGGGATAAAGCCGCATATGTTGTGAATGTAAGGAGCAAATTTTCCCACCTAGTTAGTTCTGCGTACCTGTGTGCTCTGGTTGTACTGCGCCACACTGTTCTGCTGGTCAACCAAGAACGGGTGGAAGATGTCCAGGTGGTAGAGCGACGGTCGAGCCGTCAACACCAGCCGGTCCTCTCCGACGTCCAGAACCAGAGAGCGAGATGATGACTGCACAGAGAACAAGGTCACTCGCTTGAAACAAACCCAGCCCTCCACAGCGTGAAGGCATTTTGACATAAAACACATTTTCCTTTTTCATATTTGACAAAATAAGGCATTTTTTTAATGCTGCAGTATGTAACTTTTATTATTATTATTATTATTATTATTATTATTACATATTTGTTGAAACTGTACTATGGTATGAGACAATCTGTGAAAAAATTGAGCTTCTCTGCCTTCTCCAAGTGCTAACAACCAATCCAAGCCAAGAGGCGGGTCTTAGTGTTGTCAATCACCTCCTTGCTGTCTGCCACATTGCATCTAGCAGTCCCTGTTGCGAATGCTAAGGATAGTTAGCATGGACACCTAATGACAGGTCTGGTTTCCTGGAATGGTTAGCACATTGAGCGCACACAAGTTTGATTGACAGCGCTAAGACCCTCCCCCTGGCTCTGATTGGTTGCTTTTGGTTGGAGCAGTGCAACATGGTGACATTTTTAATAAATATATCAAAAATATGATGTTTTATTTTAAGTTACAAACTGGAGCTATAAAACTTTCTTTTTGCTGCTGTATTAAAATGTTCTAAGCACTTTTGGCATTTTTTCTATTGACGGTAATGTAGCTAACATTTCTCTCTGGATCTGGTTTCTGTTCCATGTTTCTGTGTGTGAGATGCAGTCAGGCGGTCCAGGTACCTAAACCAGGATATTTTCATTGGGACTTCATGCAGCTGACCCACACAAAGTAATGCAGATCGTTTGTTCTACAGAGAACCCAAAAGGCCGCCAAAACCCAACGACTGCTCTGCATTAGTTGACGCCGACCAAGGGTACCTCATTACCCCTTTCATTTAATGTTCCAACTCGACTGCAGATGCTGCAGTGAAACTAACTGCTAGGTGTTGGATCAAGATGAAGCAAAAACCTCTCCATGAAACGAGATGACTGTCTGATAATCTGCCACACATTCCAACACGCACCACAACTCTGTTGAACCGTATTGGCCCAAGGCAACGCCGCTCTGGCTGCCAACGTCGTGCGTCAAAGAAATATTCCAACTAAATCTCTTGAAGCAGGTTGTAAACAATTACTTACTGGAATGATTTAAACAGCTCAGTACAGATGGATAGATAATTATGTCAATTGAAGCGACTTTTACTGTTAAGACTTAATGCACCAACTGGTCTGAACCGGCTCCTTGATGCTTTCAACTGTGTTGCTTTTGCGAGGTTGTCGAATGTCGGGACTCGACACAACAAACCGTCCAGCAGGTTCGAGGGTGGAGCCGTGCGCCTCAGGCTGAGTGTCAGCGGCAGGTTATACTCCATGTAGAGCGGAAAATAATAAAAACAAGTCAAGCATGCCATGCCGTGCAATGTTTGTTTGCTTTTTAGTAATGCAAGTCTAGCAACAATAACACTTTAATTATCGGATTCTGGCTGCAGTACCAACAGAGCATGGATGAGGTACCAGATTCTCCAGGTCCCCCAGGTTTGGCAGGTTGACATTTTAGGCATGGGGAAAGTCAGGACATTTCACTAAAAGTCTTTACATGGCAGCCAATTTTTTTACTGCATCATAAAACAACCTTTAGCCAAGTCAATTTTTTATAGACACTTATAAAACAGCAAGACTGACCAAAGTACCAAACAGAAGAAAAACGCATAAAAACACGATTGGCAATTACTTCGAGTACATTATGTAATGACTCAATCAGATTCTCCCACTAGTTTTAAAATATTGCTTAGGTTTATGTATGAGACAGTACCTTACAGATGCTGTTATGGACTCTAGGTATGAACTTAGAGGCAGTATTATGAATTTTCCAGGCGCATAGTATCATTTTATAGCACAATCAAGCAACTGTGTTACCGTCAGTCATCATACAAATGCTGTATGTATCAAATATAACTTGAAAGAACTTTGACTTTGTGATTAAACTTCTTGTAATTGGACCTCTGTCTCTTTAAAAACTCCTGCTCTTTCTGAAGTCGTCACAACACGGCTCCTCTATTAACCCTTTAACAACATTTTCACCTGCGATGTACTGAGAAGTAGCTCCTATAAGGAGCTCAGCAGATGCGCAGTTCCACCAGGTGTTAGCTAATTGCTGCTGGCTAGTCTGCATTAACATTGACTTAATGCATAACATTAACTTAATGCATAACTTAATGTAATGCATGAACATTGCATAACTTAATGTTCATGCATAACATTAAGTTATGCATGAGGGAATAACATTGCAGAATGAAGTAAAGCTCACAAAAAGTACATCTTCCATAACAATGTCCCTTTAAATCAGCACTCTGCTGCAGATTTGCTGACCTTTTTTAATTTTTTATGTGAAAACCATCTTGCGACGACGTGTTATGAATTGTGAAATTGGAACAGGTCCATCTGGTAGAAAATAAACACATGAAGAAAAAAATTAAAAAAAATGATTTGCTGTGTTTGTTTCACTCCAAACAAGCTTTGGGGGTTTATCTCCCCTGCAAATGTCCTGTCATAAAGTTTAAACACTGAACAAGCTGCCAGAAAGCTGCCTCCCACAGTGTTTTGGAAATGGCTTCATAACCTTTTCCAGACTGATGAGTCGAAATAATTGCTTGGGTAAGATTTCATCATCTTCACTTCCCATAAACTCTGATTTCTAAATTTTGAATTTGGTCCCAAAGGACCAAATGCACAGCTTACCACCAGTGTTGTGAAGTAACGAAGTACAAATACTTCGTTACTGTACTTAAGTACAATTTGCGTGTATCTGTACTTTACTTAAGTAGATTTAATAATGGATACTTTCGACTTTTACTCCACTACATTTCACAGTAAGTATCTGTACTTTCTACTTCACTACATTTCTACAAAACCGTCGCGTTACTCGTTACGTCCAAGTCGCATCGCGCTTTTTTTTTTTCCCGTTAAAAATGTGAAGTTCAGGGACTTAACGTGGCGCTGTAAAATCCAATCATCATCCAATGATGCAGCGCTCCAAGACATGCGCAGTGGCTTCCTCTGAGCGGGAGAAGATGTCTGTCTAATCGTCAGTAATAGAATTCTGCGATATAATTCATAATATTTGGCGAC
>CAEFZX010012494.1:0-10281 GCA_903066825.1 Alfaro cultratus | reverse complement strand
GCTAGTGGCTCGCATTTTCCACAACAGTAGGCTGACAGGAAGGGGGAAGGAGAGGGGGGAAGACATGCGGCAAAGGTCGCCGGGACCGGGAGTCGAACCCGCGATGTCCGCGTCGAGGACTGAGGCCTCCAAACGTGGGGCGTGCTAAACCACTGCGCCACCACCGCACGCCCCGTACATCTTTACTTTTAAGTTATTCATAGTTGCTGCAGCAAATATTCATCTTTCAATATGCAAAGAAACATAAAAAAATTCTAACTCAATCTATCCCAATTTGAGAATTAATTAATCTATTCTCCAAGCTTTTATATAATACCACCAGACTAATGGTGAATAAAACACAAATTGCAGATAAAGAAAATGGATTAAAGATGCACCATTTGAGCTGGAGACAATGGAAGGGTCCCACTGAAGTCAGAAATGACTGAGAATGCTACATCAGTGCAACTAAACTGTGTGTAGCGTTTTACAGCTCAAAGCTGAAATTTGAACGTGTTAAAGCTGTTGAGAGCAGGTCCATCTTGTCTCGGTAAAAGTTACAGCTGTGTGTCACCGTGGCAATGATCGCCTGGGGGGACTGTGTCACTGCTCTGCAACAGTTGCCTCTAAGCTGAACTGTCCAAGGTGGTGTGATGAGCGACAGGCAGGGATTGACCAGTCAGACATGTCAATCTGCCACACGCACAAACAGCTAACTGCCTTTCACAGAAAACGAGCGATGATGGAAGGCAGGTATCACATAAATTTCTGGCAAGTGAGACGGAGCAGCTGACTTCTTTAAATTCAGCTGTCAGATTCAAAGCTTTAGACAGACAAAGAGACAAGTGGAATGAAATAAAAACTGTCA
The DNA here is from genome assembly GCA_903066825.1 of Alfaro cultratus. NCBI lineage: Eukaryota > Metazoa > Chordata > Actinopteri > Cyprinodontiformes > Poeciliidae > Alfaro > Alfaro cultratus. Next base: position 9,434 of record CAEFZX010012494.1, on the reverse strand, counting down.
TTTCTGTAAAACTCAGATATGCTGCTTCTAAATTAGCAAGAATCTGTGTTCAGTGGGGCTTTTCAAATACTTGATATTCTGCTTATAGAAATTATTAAATGTGTCAATTGACCACAGAGGCTCACAAACATGTTTGTAATGGAACTGATAAAATAGCATAAAAGCAGCTGCATACACTGCGAGAGCCGCTGAGGAAAGAGAAGAGTGGTTACAGCACGACGTATATCAATGTGGGAATGCCTGATGAAAACGTGGAAACAGCCCTAAAATATTATCTTGTATGATCAAGTATCCCAGTTGGACAAAATGACATTGTTGTGTTCAATGTGTATTTTACTTGCTGTAAATTTAAAAAAAGAAGGATTATTTGTACCCTTCTCAATAGTCAATGGGAAAATTCTTATAACTGCCTCCCCGCCTATCCCCAGCACTATTGTTCCACTGGTATTTTGATAATCATCTTTGGTGATTTCATGATTGAAAATGTATCCATGTCTGTAAGTATCAAATTACAGAAGCAGCAGTTTATACTGTCCCACCACGGGGCCAGTGCAGTTTGAGTATAATCCCCAAGTATTCACAAAGGAAAGGGACCACAACCAGGAAAATGACAGGCAGGGGAAAAAAGTGTTTGGAACTTCCTATTTGAATACTTCAAATACCAACTATAACTTAATATGCATTAATTCACACAGTGAATTAATGCATATTAATTCACTGTGTTGGCTGTGTTGGCTGTGGTAAGGATGTTGGCTTACCACAGAAGCCAACATCCTCAGTCTTCCTTATCTCCGCTCTTGGGGGTACAGCCAATCAGTACTAAGGAAAATTAGTAGTGCTCCTGGATTGGTTGCTTTGCAAATGCTAGCCAGTAGCATGTCAAGTAGCATGCATTGTACCTAGGTATTTCGGTTTCTAAAGCTGACAAAGAAGACTTGGTGAGTTGGTCAAAACAATCTTTAAGGAGGCTAGCAGTCCATGCAAGTCTTCAAAAAACACTGGAATTGAATATCAATTCTGCCAAAAGAAAACTTTCCAAACAACAAACAAACCAATTTTATGACTGTTCTGCTTTGATTTCATCAACACATGTCTGTTTCCATTTATTATTCATTATTTTAGAACTGATAATTTCTGATGCAAACAGAATGAAAACTTGAAGGGCATCATGCTTAAGCTTTGAAAGAAAAGAAGCCAAGAAGACAGATGTTGAACCACTTCCTGTGACAAGTACAGATTGGTGTGACTTTTCCAAAGTCAAATGGGAAACGTGAGCAAGGATATGGCTTTACAACCCTGACAAATCATAGTGAAAAGTTAGATGCAGTTAAAAAAATCAAGAAAGTATTTGAAGCCATTATGTTCCAGAAAGATCTCATACAGATTAAATGTATTCTGACCTTCCAAGGACAGTCAAGTCAAAAACAATAAAGCTTTACAGCAGAAAAACAAGAGTGAACAAAAAATATGCATTGCTTAAAATGCTGTGGCTTTCTGTTTTTAGTGCCTTGGCACTATTAAAACAACAACAACAAAAAAGATAGCATAGGAGGAAAGCTAAAATAAGGTGCTAAAACTGAAAGAAGGCAGTGTATAAGATTCAGTTGTTGCTCTTATCTCACCTTTCTTCATTCCTCCTGAGAGCTGTTGGACTGAGCAGTCATAGAAACATATAAGCACATAAGCACAGACCTTGAGCTTAAGGTTTGGAAGTAACACAAAATTCTACATTTACATGGTTTTGATCAGATTTCTTCCAAAAGCTGCCCAAAGTGGAGACAAATAACTGCAGACTTGAACCCAGACAGTAGGTGTATGTTGCTGAGACGTTAAGCAATAATGATCAATGAAATAATACACAGTATTTGGTTATTTGAAATGAGATGATAAGAGTTTTGAATTTAAATCATTTCAAGCTGCCAATTTCAGTGTTTTCACAACTCTAAATCTGAAACTATTTATTTATTTTCTTTCATAATTAAATGCCTAACAATGAAACAAATGTAGGTACAAGCACTAGCTTGTTCTACCTTGACTTTGTTATACTTCTAAACAAAAGCAAAGCAGCAGAATCTTTTCTTGATATGTTTTGAACATATCATGGAATTACAGCTAAATCAGTAGACAAACTCATAAAAGAAAACAACCAGACCTTAAAGGTTTTGTTTCTAATTGCTTGTTTAGTGATCTAGTTCAGACTCTTTCACTCTAACCAAGTCTAATTCAAATCAGAGTTTGAAATAGAAATGAAAAATGCAATGCAACTCAAAGTTTGTGTTTTCGCACAAATAGGAAGCTGCCGAAAAGATGAGACTTTAACATTATAAACCACTAACAACTAAAGACTTAAACAAATCTTATAGAGCTTATAAATCATTCATTCACATTTCTACCTGGGAGCTAAATAGCTACAACATGAGCAATTAAAAAGTGTGGTTGTCCTTTCAGTGTGGCAGCTGCCTCCATGGGTTTGCCACAGAACAGCAGTCACTTCCATTCCACAGCTGCGTGCACACTGACTTGGCAGATGTTTTACACCGGATGCCGTTCCTAAATCATAAATTAACAACCGTGCTGTCTTTGTTTCATTTGGATGTTTTGTAATTAAAACCATCTTTTAGAGATTTTTAAATCCCCCAAATTCACAATTTACTTTGTACAGGAAGAGTATTTATAGTCATTATAAATACTATAATGACTATAAATACATTATATAGTCTTGTTTAGTCTTGTAACACGTTTAGTCTTGTTACAAGACTAAACTTGTAACAAGACACTTAAAAATACCAAGTGAGCGTGTCACTTGGTATTTTGCTAAGTGAAAGCACTTTCAAACTTCCGATCCACTAGTTTGAGATGTGTTCAACAGTCACACACTAATATAGAAATGATTATAGATTGGTTAGAAAGCTATACTTATTTGAACATAAGATTTTCTTGCAACTGGGTCTGAGTCATTGTCTATATTACCTGTATTAAATACTTATTTAATTAAATTTTGGAGCTATAACTAGAGACGCTCAATGAGAGGGCAAAAATATCATTTTTTAAATAAAATATTAATTAATGCATTAAATATTAATTTTGTTTTAGCGTCTATAGATACTTTTTGAATACATAGTAAGACATAGTAAATATCCTATGAGGTCCAAAGTGTCATCCACTCCTCTTAGATTGTTTCAGTTATTAAATATTTTATAGGTATTATGGTAGTTGAATTAAATACCTGGTTTATGTCATTTTTGTGCATTTACATTCTCTGTTTTGTGTGGTTATCAGGGCTGTGGAATTTTGCCAGTTCATGCTTGGACTCGGCCGTTTTGCAGCTATTTTTCAAAGCACCATATGTTGAATATTTGACAGGAGGATCAACACGTTCTCTCTGTCAGAGTCAAAGAGAAAGGCTCAGGGCAGAACACAGTGTTTCTTTCATGGTGTCCCTTTGTGTCCCTTTTCTGTCCAGAAAATATGTCATTAAATATTTCTCCTTCTTTTTCTGCTTTCCACTCATTTTGTCATAGCTTTCCCTTTCAATCTCCTACTTTCTTTGTGTTTTCTCATCTGTCCCGAGTTCGAGTCGTGAAAGTCAACCAACATCAAACCTTTGATCTGCTGATTGCAAACATCTCAGCAGTCTGGGCCTGCACTACGTTACAGCTGTTGAAGATGGCAACCTGTTATTAGATTCTGTCCAAGCTGTTTGTAATAGAGAAGCAGCTGAGGAAGAAGAAAAGCAACTTTTTTTTTTCTTGTGATTTGTATGTGTATTGTTTCACATCTAAAAAGAAAAGTTCTACTCAGTATCGGAATTTAACGACAAAAGAGAAGTCGATGTCAGAGAATAAAAGTAAAATGACATAAAAAAAAGAAAGTGAGTGGGGAAAGACTGAAAAAGAGGATAAATGACACTTATTGTTCCTTCCTTTTGCTGTCAGTTCTCAGTAATGCTAATCATTAGGATAATCTGACAGGATGACACACACACGCAGACGCACACACACACGCAGACGCACACACACACACTCTATTCCCCCCCTCTCCCTCATGCTGCATTCCAGTGCCCACTGTCAATGAGAGGGAACCGCCACATTACATGGTTGTTTGTTCCTTTTGTACGCTCGCCCGCAATGCTATTAGACCTCGAGAGTATGTATATGCATGTGTGTGAGTGTGCTTGAACAGCTATTTGTTATGAGAAACAGTTTTGAGTTTCAGAGTGCTGATTTTCATGAAAGTCCCCAGTTTTCTCACACAGCTTCAAAGGCCTGTTTGAGGTTTAAGACTTGGGTTTGGGATTATGGTGAGCATTAAACTAATGCTAAGGTTAGAGGAAGGTTTGTGGTTAGGCACTTAGTCATGACACTTATGGTTAGGTTTAGGGGGTTAGTGGATGCATCATGTCAGAAAACGCCGCAAAAAAAAAAAAAGATCACAATGAAAACATGTGTGTGTCTGACTTAAACCACTTTCAAGATGAAACCAGAGATGAAAAATGATGCTTAGATTCTAAGTTTGTGGAAGTTATGGTTTTTACTAAGACCACGTTTTCCTTTGCAGGGGACAACAGCTGCAGTTTCTCAAACAAATGAGAAACTGTTTAATAACAGGCTTTGATTTAAACTAAACAAATTATATATATATATACATATATAAAACATAACGGTTTTACATAGACTTGAAAATTTGAGTCAGATTTGTCAGTAGCTCAAGTCAACAAACAAAACTCAATTGTCATAGACAATACAGTCATAATTTATGAACAAACGTTTTAAGCGTTAAAGTTGACAAAAAATACACACTTTAAACACATCACTGAGTGATACTTTTTAACTTAAATTATGGGAATTCTCTTTGACCTTAAAGGGGCGCCATTGCTGCAAATTTCAGCCTAAAATATTACTTGCAAACACGTTTTTAGAAGCACTGGCTCCATGCAAAACCAGACAATTGCTCTGAAATATGAACTGTCAGTGTACCAACACTTCCTGCTATACTTATCTAACTTTCTGGAGATAAAGTCCCAGATTCCACTTTCTCACCGTTTCTTTTCATCTCTTGTTCTTCTCAGCTATCAGGTACAAAGGGTGCTTGCAACAAAGGCTTAGCTCCACTTGTCCCACGACAAGTTCAGCATTTCAAAAAGCCAAGGTTCACCTGCAAGCCTGCTTCCATCTCTCAGTTTTGTTTTCTCCGGCTGTACAAGTTTGGGTTACATCCCCTCCAAAAGCTGACACCTCTAACTAAAGTGGAGTTTAGAAAATAAAGTGTACAAGACCAAGTATTAAAAGTCAAGAAACATCTAAATCCCCTTTTTGAAAAATAAAAAGATAGCCAAGTAATTGGACTCGAAATGGGCAAGAGAGAGCATGCTGTGAACCAAATAAGTTTCCACAACAAGATAAACAATTCTCTTCTAAAATGTAGCAATGAAATTAAATGAGCATAGCATTAGTGCCAAACATATAAGTACAAATGTCTTACTCTTATGTTCCACCATGTTGTTAGTCATTCTTTGCTTTCGCCACAGCATCAATCTTGTAACAAGTTTAGTCTTGTCACTTGGTATTTTGCTAAACTTGTCTCACACCTACTCTGACACACAGACATAAGCCCACCCAAACACATTTAAAATGATTAGAATTTTTGATTTCAAATCTTGAAAGTAGAACGGTAGAGCGTAGTCAATGGTATTCAAGTTTGTTACAACACAATTTAATTTTGTCCTGCTCCACTGTAAAAGAAATATTTTGAACTTATTGAAAAGAAGTGGCTAGTAAAACAGGTCAATAGAAATTTGAGAATGATGTAATTGCTGTTCATTTTTAGTTTATGGTTTCTGGGCGATGCCGTAAAAATTATTTATCATATTAGTTATTGTACTCATATTTTTCTACTGATAACTAAAGACTGTCATTAGACATGTATTAATATTCTCCATTACCAGAATTTGTTCGCATGGTGTAGTGCACAGTTTTAAAAGTTCTTCATAAGACTCTTATCCCTGACAAATGAAAGTCTGTAGAAGCCCTGTGGTGGATTTGTGACAAGGACAAAAATGCTGGAATGACTGCATTCACTTTTTTATAGACTTATGATCCAAAGACTATCCTCACGATTTCTTCTACAATGTTGAAGTGAAAGACATAGATTCAGCGTTACATCTCAGGATCCTCTTTTCAACCGAATAAACAGGAAAAAAGTTCTCAAGTCTCCACAGGGTGAAATCATTCGTATTCTCAGTGCAAGTTGAAGAGGCCACACAGTCTTGGGCTTAAGTGGGATGCAGTACTGTTAAATAAGGGGTTGTGTGTGTGTATGCGTGTGTAGTTGTGTGTCCTAAGGGAAAAGAGGGATCTTAGTTTAGAATAGGTAACAGTGGAATGTAATTGAGCTGAAAATTGAAAAGCGGAGCCATGGCAAAGCCAAGCCAGCGTGTGTGCGTGTATGTGTGTGTGTTTACGTATCGCCATGTGTTGTGCGGGTACAAGCTTAGGAATGTGTGTTTCTGTGTGTAGCACCTGTGCTTGTTTGTGTTCTAAAACCAGAGTGGGATGCCAGTGTAATCCTTGCACAGCCGGACCCCAAGGATAGCAGAATTTACTGCGGGGTGGGTGAGCTGCGCAGGCATGCATATGTGAGTAAAAACCTAATACACAAAAACACACGCATACGTGTACTCACAGGCCCATGCCAACTACCTGAGAGACTGAAGAGGAGAAGATGAGTGCATGTTGAGCTCTTCCTCAAAACACTCACTTGGAAAATTGCAAACATCTTTGCCAGCTCCACTGAGCAACACTTCTGATGAATCACTCTGAATACTACATACAAAAACAAGTAGCCATAGAAATTGATATGTAGCATCAACAATTGTGTTTAGTTGTCTGTTGACACATGTGAATAACCTGGTTACATTGTATTTCAGGTAAATCATAAAATCAAAAAGTGAGTATAGAAACAAAGCACAAGAACAAGAACGCCAACTAACTGAGATAAAGTGTAAAAAGGAATTGTGACTTTGCAATGTAATCATTTGAGTTCTTGCAGGGCATTTACACTGCTCATGTTTATTTAAAACAACTATGCATGATTTTCTTTCTTAGAACAGTTCTTGAATTTCCATTTCACTTAGCCCTACCATTTACTGCTGCTTCTATGTTCCATGCAGGACTTTGCAAGATATTTTTTCCAGGTTGTCAAGTGTTTCCCCTTAGGTCTAAAGAATTTTACTTGAAGCCAAGTCTTAAGTCTTTCTCCCCAAGTCCAGGTAAAGTCTTGAAGATTTTTGCCCCAAGTCACATCTCAATTCATTTACCTCAAGTCCAAGCAAAATGACCAACACACAACAAATTTAGCCTAATAATGTTAAGGGATCTCAATAGGTGTCACATGCAGTAAAGCAGCCATAGATAAATACAAACCTGGACAGACTGAATGTAAACAGGCAGCTTTGCTATGACTAAACAAGCTATAAATGAAGCCCAATGGAAAAACACACACTGAACTTCAAGCAGGTTGAGTTATTTTAGTTCCACTCCACTAGGCTTCACTTTTTTGCTGTGCTAAATGAGTTTGTTTGACAACCCTGTCAGGTGGTCCATACCACAAAAAGTAAGAGAAAAAGACTAAAGGAAAGAGCTTTTCCCTCCAGTTTTTACTTCTTCTCCTCCTAATTCTTTACTGATTTAACCACTCAGCTTCGATCAGGTCTGCAAGTCTCCCTGTTTTGGAAGTGTGATTGTATCTGTGCAGGTTCTTGCCCTTTAGGTGTGGATGCGTGTGTGTGTGGTCTGCAGACAGTGGATATTCGACCGCTTGATAAGCAAGACACAGAGGCAGTGACAGCTTCATCCATCAACATGTCTGTCTGACAGACAGGTCTCTGTAGAGAGGTCACCATTCACATGCTGGTCTCTGTGAGTGTGTGCGTGTGTGTGGTCACTCATAAACAATCCTGATTTTAGTTGAGATTTGACTAAAAAGTCTGGGAAAGTCTCTTGCTTCTTCTTTAAATGTAAGATGATCTATTTGGCCTGATCTTTCGGTTTCTCTTTTCCTTATTCGGTTATCATTATATTGCTTCTGCAGAGTGGGCTTTGTACCCCTAACCTTGACAAGGATTAAAAGGAAAATAAGGAGAAAACAGGCCAATGTCTTTATATGTTTTATTCAGTCAGTTGGTAACTCGAAAACCTTGGAAGATATTTTCCATATTCATTCATTTTGTCCTGAGAACGCTGTTATGATAGAACATGCCAGGAACAAAAAGAAAGACCACTGTCACTCACTTCCTGGCAGGACTGAAATAGTTCCCAAACACACAACAGGGTTCTTCTCTTTGGCAACACAAAAAGGGAAACAAACTAAAGAGAAAAATGACCCTCAATGAATTGACCCCTAAATTTGTTGAGACCTATTTATACATTTTTCTTCTCCTAAAAACACCTTGCTGGTGGGAACACAAACAAATTCATGTCACTTGTATGATAATTCATTCAAAGCCAATGGATACAAGGAATGCATCACTAGCTGGCACCATAGTTACCAAATAAAGATCTTATCTAATAAATAATTACTAATACTTTTTTGTCATTAGCTCTCTGTCATTTTTTGTAGGATGGAAATATAAAATTTGATTGTTAAAACAATATAACCTCCACCATAACCCAATTATACTCTATATAATGCAGTATGTGCATTCTCTCACCCAATGTCTGCTAGAGATAGAACCGCCTCCCCTCCCCATGACCCTGCAGGGATAAGCGGGTTTAGATAATGGATGGATGGATGGCATTCTGTGGTGTCATGGAAACAAAGACAACACATATAACATAGAAAAGTTAACACTGAATGTCTTATGCAGTTTAAACACTGGAGTTGCAACAAGACATTAAGCTTACAAAGCATACTGGATTCAAAGAAATGAGATGAGGCAAGCTTTTAGCAATGTATCTCTTATATTAGTCTGCTTTTACAGTGGTATTCATACCGAAGAGCATAGGAGATGTCTTTCTTGTATTTTCCCAAACTAGAGGCTTCATGAGTCTCAAACTACATATTAAATAATCTCTGTTAAATGCAGAAATACCCAGTTATCAAGATTTATTTTTAACATAATCAAATGCTGCCCAGACTGATTAAAGACTAAAATAACTCTTTAGTTACTACCAATACCAAGGTATAAGGTACAGTACAGACCAAAAGTTTGGACACACCCTTCTCATTCAATGGGTTTTCTTTATTTTCATGACTATGAAAATTGTAGATTAGATTGTAGAAAAACCTGACAGGGCTCACCTGAGAAGTGAAAACCATTTCAGGTGACTGACTACCTCTTGAAGCTCATCAAGAGAATGCAGTGTGTGCAAAGTAGTAATCACAGCTAACGGTTGCTACTTTGAAGAAACTAGAATATAAGGCATATTTTCAGTTGT
>CAEFZX010012491.1:0-12746 GCA_903066825.1 Alfaro cultratus | reverse complement strand
TACAATGTCAATAGTCATGAAAATAAAGGAAACTCATTGAATGAGAAGGTGTGTCCAAACTTTTGGTCTGTACTGTAGCTGTTAAAACCTGTCAAAAACTGTTACAAGTTATTACTGTAATCTAACTCTCTGTATTTGCAAATCTTTCTATATAAGGTGTTCTTTCACTGTTTGTTCTGAGTGTATTGACCTGCACCACTAGGCCTTGATTGTGGGGTTGATGTGTCTTACCTCTCAGTTACCAGGTTTTCACTCTGCATTCTGACATGCAGACTCTGGATCAGAAAAGAGCCATGAAGCCAGCTCCATCTGGTGTCCGGAAGATAGTGAGTCACTTTGTTCACTCCTCTCTGCTGTATGAAGGAAAATGGAAGCACAGCTATACTTTCTTTCTGCTCATCTTTTCTTTTCAGATTCTCTCTACTAATATTGCTGAAACAAGCATTACTATTGATGATGTGGTATTCGTTATTGATTCAGGAAAGATCAAAGAGGTACTTGTCCCATAAAAACACTGAACAACTTAATAAACCAGTGGTAACCAGGTTGTTTTAGTTTGTTTTAATGTTGTTTGTGTGTCTTTTTCTGTTGTAGAAGTCCTTTGATACGCTGAGTCGGGTTTCTATGTTAAAGACGGTTTGGATCTCAAAAGCCAGTGTTTTGCAAAGAAAAGGAAGGTAAGATTGGAATATTACTTTTTCCTATACATTTCAACCTTGCCTTGACCTTAAATATTGGCATTGTTTGAGGCACACATGGAAACAGAAAGGCAGGAGCTGCTCTTGTAAGTTTGATCTCCGCTAGCAAATTTTAATTAGTAAATGAACCGACTGTAATAACTTTCTACTTTTACTGACCATACACCAACACCAGATAAGTGGGCAACTTGGTGTTAGGTGACCTTGACATGTGGCAAAGTAACCACTAGTATACTATGATTGAAGGTTGTACATTAAATTTAGTATCGCTATTACATCATCCATAAAAGTACGAAACAAGGGAAATGCACATATTTGTATTTCTATGCTACAACTTGCTCTTGTTTAGTCATTTGTGTTAGGACAATCTGCCATGTTATTTTTGCATCCTGATGTGTGTTGTGTGTGTACACTGTGTGCACAATTAGGGTTGATTTTATGATTGAACAACAAGAGAGCTTCCAGTTATTCCCAAAATGGTTAGCCGTCACCAGTTAAGCTGATTTCCAGTAAAACAAACTCTTTTCTCATCAATCCATAAAACCCTTAGAAAAATCTGTCTTCAGATATTTTATAGCCAACATGGATATAATGTTTTAACTTTAGTTTCTTGTTCGGTGATGGTCATGTCTCTGATAATTGATAACAGACTAATTATGATTATCAAAATTACTTGCTAAGAGCCAGTAAAATGAGATTATTTTTTAACTTACTTTTTCCAAAGTCATGCGTCTACATTCCTTTCTTTCGCATTTGGTTAAATAGCTTCCTATTCTCTATGACTTGACTCGGGTTTTCTGGGTATTGTAAGAATCATTTTTGCCCTGGTTGTAACTTCTTGAGAAATTGCTTCAGTATTTCCATATAATGCTCATTCCTCAAGTTGGTACTATGTTCTCAGACTTCAATCTTCTGACTCTTTCACATTTAGCACTAATGTGCTAAATGTGAAAGACATGTCCCAATGACACTGTCTGAGTGTCATTGGGACACTCAGACAGCCTCGGCTCCAGACGAGTTTAACGGGAGGGGGGGGGGGGCGGCATCGGCTTATTTTGGGAGGGCAAAATGAATCTACGTAGCAATAATAATATTACTCAAGTAAAAGAAGGGCGGCTGACTCTGTGGGTGTGCCCATGTCGCTGGGCCTGCACTCTAATGTTATAAATTCAGTAGCAAGAAGAGTCATACAAAACCACAACGAATCATCCAGCCTTTCTATAATCGCTTCTAGGCATAGTAATCTTACTTTATGTAAACATTTTAATTGAAAAAATGATTCCAGCTCAGTTTTAGTTCGGTCTCTGTGCAGAGCTGGTCGCTGTAGACCTGGGGTTTGCTTCCATCTCTTCAGTCGTCTCAGATTCAACAATATGCAAGAGTTCCAGGTTCCACAGCTGCTGCGGATGCCACTGCAGGTACACACTACCTTAATATTTTCAAGCACTACAACAACTCTGAGCAGTGCTTTTATTCGCTCCTAATAGGATACAATCACATGGAAGTGTGAAATGTTGTGGTGATGGCTATTCAGGTTACTCAGCAGATTAAAAGTCTATAGTAGGAACATTTTCAGAAAACTGCAAGGTTAAAACATATTTGCTTACAGCAGAGCCCTTACAAGGAATGTCCTGTCTAGAGATTTTTTTCTAGGATGTAAAAAGTGCTCTAAATAACTAGAAAATGTGAAAAGCTGAGTCATGAAAAATGAAGAACAAACTCTGATTGTGAGAGTTTGGAGGATTTTAGCAGTTGTTTGCAGGTCATGGAAACTCAAGAGGCTGTAGAACAGTCAGGGCATTAAGTCGTATAAAGTTGCTTCACAGTGAAAGGTATCATTGTGTTTTTCAGGAATTGTGTCTACAGACCAAGCTGTTGGCTCCTTCATCCTGCCCCGTTGCTGAGTTCTTATCTAAAGCTCCACAGCCACCTCCCACACATGCAATCCAAAGTGCTGTTCAGATGCTAAAGGTAATTTTTTTCCCCAAGGTCCATCATTCTACTGATAATGAAGTGGCTGTGAAAGCATGCTAACGAGCTGGTGTGCCCACTAATGTATTCCAGCCCGTAAAGGTGCATTGCTTTTGCCAACCTTTTTCTCAGACAATAGATGCTCTGGACCAGAATGAAGACTTAACCGACCTGGGCTTCCACCTGGCTGATCTACCTGTGGAGCCCCACCTGGGCAAAATGGTGTTGTGCGCTGTTGTGCTCAAGTGTCTGGACCCCATTCTCACCATTGCCTGTACTCTGGCCTATCGTGACCCTTTTACCCTCCCTGCTGAAAGCTCCCAGAAAAGAGCTGCTCTGCAGAGCCGCAAACGTTTCACGTCCAACACCTTCAGTGACCATATGGCCCTGCTCAGAGCTTTCCAGGTACAAATGTTTGCCATTTTCACTACTGATACTAAATCTTTTTCTTATTCACAATTGAAAATAAAGTACAGGGGGATACCAACATATTAACTATGTAGTGAAAACAAAGAATTTTTTCTTTCTGGCTAAAACGAATGCTCTCACTAAAGTTGCCATGTATTGCAAGTTTTATTATTATTATTATTATTATTACTATTATTAGGAGTTTCAACTCCAAAAGTGTGTTTAAACTCAGGATGTAAATAAATTCAACATAAAACAAATGATTTTGGCTGAGCATAGGACAGAAGTCAGAAATGTGGGATTTTTCTTTTTTTTTTTTAAATCATGAAACAGCTGAAGTTAACTTCTTAAGTCTGCTGTAAAGTCTCTGGGAGACTCATGACCATCCCACAAAAAATGTATTAAATCACAGTAGACATATTATTGAGCTGAAGAGCAGCAATGGACCCCAGATCTCATTAAAAAAAACTTGAGAGTCATTCACAGCAGTGAATCTTTTCCAAACTAAGACTTACATGATACCTGAAAGCCTTTAAATATGTCAGATAAGCTGCAGGTTTTCCATCTCAAAGCTACACGGCTGGCCAGGACATCTCCAAATGTTTTACAGAACTAATGTGTTAATTCTCCTCATCTACTGTGGCAAAGGCAGCCAGTAAAGAGTAAAGGGTCAGTGAGGTTATTTAAGTGTGACAAAAGCTTCCAGAATTCTTTTGTGCTAAACAGCACAGATGAGGACTTGGGTCATGTGACTTAGAGTCAAGGGATATATTCAAAATTTCAATTTCACCAAATCAAAATTTGAAATGACAATTTCATCAAGATTTTAGTTGAGTCTAGACTCAACTAAAATTCAAAATGTCATTCTGAATGTCATTTTAGATTTCCACCAATGACTCATGACTTCACGGTAATTTTACCCCTTCAACTTGAAAAGACCTGATTTCTTACACCAAACGAAAAGTGTGTTGCAAAGAGAAACTGTCCCAGATGTGTTATCCAGTTATGTTAATAGTAACTTACCCTGAGAAATGATGAGGTCCACCATACCAACTATTGTAGTCTTTCCAATCTCTGCTCTAATTTGATAAAAATATGTGAAGCTGAGCTGAATGTCACAGTGGGAGATATTTAAACCTCCCTTGTGTTAGGCATGGCAGAAAGCTCGCAGTGAAGGCTGGGAGAGATCCTTCTGTGAGAGGAACTTCCTGTCCCAGTCTACCATGGACATGATTCTTGGCATGAGGACACAACTGTTAGGACAACTTCGTGCTATTGGTGAGTTTGACTTTTATTTTCCTCTTGTTTTATTCATATACTACAAAGTGTTAGAACAGGGGTGGGCAACTCCAGGCCTGGAGGGCCGGTCCCCTGCAACTTTTAGATGCATCTCTACTTCAACACACATGAGTCAAATAATGAGGTCATTAACAGGACTCTGGAGAACTTGACAGCACTTGGGAGGTGATTCAGCTGTTGGATTCAAGCGTGTTGGACCAGGGAGACATCTAAGAGTTGCAGGACACCGGCCCTCCAGGACCAGGATTGCCCACCCCTGTGTTAGAATCAAATGAAAACCACTGAAAAGTCACAGCAAAAATCCTTAAAATACTTAAAGTGTAGTTTTTTTGCATCTCTTCTCTAGAACACTTCAGGACCCATTGTGTGATCTTAAGTTAATGGTGTATATGGATATTTATGTCGAACTGTCTGATCTAAACTTTGGTGTCGTAGTATTATTGTGTGGAACTGTTTCACACACTAAATAATTAGTTTTAAATTTTCAAGCATGTTTGACTTTTTACATGAGAAACGACATCAAAAATTCAGAATTGGCAATATTTTGCCTTAGAAATGTTCCTCCTGTTCATTACTTTGTGTTTTAGCCCCTGGCATGTTGACATATGCAATATTTAGAAATTTTTTAAGCACTTAGGTTATTTTTGCTAATGGAGCCTTTTCTTTGGTCGGCCAGGTTTTGTGCGCGCCCGGGGGGGCAGCGACATCCGTGATGTTAATCTGAACTCTGAAAACTGGGCTGTTGTGAAAGCAGCCCTGGTGGCTGGAATGTATCCAAACATGGTTCATGTCAACAAGAAGACCTCTCTGCTCTCCAGTAACAGAGAGAAGAAGGTTCATTTCCATCCTACATCAGTCCTGAGCCAGCTGCAGTTGAAGGAGGTAGGAATTTAATTTTGCCAACACCGAAGCACAAAAATCAGAGAGAGAAAGTTCACAAGGAGCAGCCGCTCTGTTTTTGTTGTGTTTAAGGTTAATAGTCTTAAAGCACTGTTGCCTTGCAGAAAGAAGGTCCTGGGTTAGAATCCCAGTCTGGGGTCGTTCTGCATGGAATTGGCATGTTATCCCATGCAAAAATGATTTTCAGGTTAATTGCATTGTTTTGTTTTTGGTCCATCACCCAACAACAGCACTGCTCCAGTACTCTGCTTCAGAGCTCTATACGATCCACTTACATCTGCATGACTCACCATCTCTGTTCCTACACCGAGAAATTTTCCACCCGCCCTGTCAGACATATAGTCAGAATTACATAAAACTTCACTAACCTAAATCAATTTCACACCCAAAAATCAGATAGCATTTAGCAACTTAACTTACCTTGATATGTTTTTTTCAGATTCGATGGTGGATTTTTGAAAACTTGAAGTTCATTCTTTCAGGGAGGCAAAGGTGGCACCGGAATCTCCAGGAGTCGTTTTTTGACCCAGTTAACTTGAATAAATCTTTTAAATAAGGCCATGGTGGCGCAGGTCTCCTGGATGACTACCCTTGGTGGACTCCATTTTGGGTTTTAATGATTCTGCAGGTGACACGTACCCGCCTTGTTCTTCTTGAGGGAGGGCCTAAATGTACTTTCTCTCTTTGCAGTGGTTCAGTGCACCAATTCCCCTCTTGCCATTGGTCACTTTCAAACTAATGAACAAATAAAAAAAGCACAATGTGACTTGGATGTAACGTGTAACACAATGCTGCATAGAAATGTAGTTAAGTTGAATGTACAGGTACTTACTGTACTGTAAAATGTAATGGAGTAAAAATTGAAAGTACCCACAAGTAAATCTACTCAAGTAAAGTACAGATACATGAAAAATGTAATCAAGTACATCTCACCACTGACAAAACCACTAGATTCACTTCCTCCCCATCTGTATCCCTCTGATTTTTGTAAAAAAAAATTTCTTCAAAAATAGCACATATCCACCTGCAACCTCTATCGACTGTTGCTTTAATATAATCTGTTCCAGTTGCAGTTGCCCCTACTAACTCACTTTCACACTCCCCTCAGTCAGTGACATCTCCAAATTAATTTAAAAATCTAAATATTGAACCTGCCAATTAGATCCTCTTCCAACTGTTCTTGTTAAAGCTACCCTTCCCTCTCTCTTCCCATTCATTTGTAAGCACAAGACTTCCTTTTGTTACATGAATTGGCTGTCTAAGGATACAAAATTGGAATGTCCAAAGAAAGGCTTTGATATGGTGAACCTTTCCTCTTAATATTCAGCTGTTTTAATCAGACTGCACTTTTTTTGAGTTAGTATGTGCTTGTCTGAAACTGGTCAATCATTCTTTCTATGATTATGAGATATGAACCGTGTTAAAGAAAGGATTCTTAGGCATATGATCCTTTGTGTTCATTGTGTTTAGAACAACAGCTCCAAATCAGGTCAGACCCTCCCCACAGACTGGTTGATCTATGATGAGATGAGCAGAGGTCACAGGATGGCCAGTGTCCGCTGTTGCTCTGTGGTGACCTCCATCACAGTGGCCATGTTTGGAGGTGGTACCAAACTTCTCAGCTCCACACTCCATGAAAGTGCTGTGCAAAAACGAAATGGTAAGTAAATCAGTCAAAGACTTTTTTTTTTTAAATCTTTTTTTCTTATTTAAGTTTTATATTTCAAGCACTTAGCTTTTTTAAAGGGGCAGAATTACAGAATGTAAAATTAACTTTTTTGAGCTCTACATCATTTTATAATGTTATTCCATCGTCAAAAACATACCTGAAATGTCGCCTTGATTCTTTCATGGATGTTTGGGAAATCCTTTAATTTCCTGTGGCAACCGTTCTGGGTGCATAAATGCTTGCTCTGACAAAGAGCTGCTTTTTCTACGTGGCTCCTCCTCGGAGCTGCAGTCTCCAGCCAAGCTTCCACCTTACAGAGTAGTGTTAAACCTTTCAGTGATTTATAAACTAATAACAGTATTTTAAAGTCTATTCTCTGAGCTCCAGGGAGACAGTGGAAGGACATTAGAACTCAGTGATGTGCTCTATCTTCCTGGTTTTATTGAGTTAGCAGCAGTGTTCGGTATCAGCTGCAGCTGTCTGACTTTCTAGCCAGACCTGTAAAGTCACTGTTGCAGTAATCAATGTGGCCAAAGACAAATACATACATATGATTTGGCATGAAAGATATTAAAACTATGAGAGATTTTCACAAAGATGTTTTTTCTTAGTTTTTCAGAGCTGTTTTTAAAATCTAACCTGTCTTCTTCTCACTTCTCACTTGGTCATTTTCATATTAGACACTGTTTAACATCACTGTTTCCAGAAGATAAAACTTTCCCCGCTGACCCACCGATTTCTTGCGCCTAACCAGAAATCCCCCCTCTCTAATATTTATGGAACACTAATGGCAATTGAATTTTCCTCATCTGGTAAAATCAAAACTGCCTTTGTAGGTGAATTAGGTTCAGTGCAGTCTGAATCACACTGATTCTGAGCATACAACTAAGTACACCATATGCTAGGTTACAGCTTGAACAGTTTAAAGCAAAAAAGTATATTTTTCAGAATCCAATTAATTAAAAATGCTTCCTTCAATTCTAAACCAGAGGGTTGATATCTGAGGTTTGACAGATATCAAACCTCACCTTGCGACATAAATCATATGTTTTTCTTCTGTCCAAGATTGCATAGATTCTAGAGTAATTTCTTTTCTGTACTTTTAGGGACAAAGCTTCCCAGCAAAATGGGATTTTATCTTCCTGTTCCCCTTGATAGATGCTGTAGTATATTTAGTTTAAAAAGTTAAGTAGAAACTATTCAAGCTACTTTGAATAACAAATTGAGAATACTCAACTTCTTGATACAGTGTCTCCAAATGATTCAAAATGCCACAGCTACACTTTTAACTGGAACCCGGAAATGAGAGCACAAAACACCTGCCACATTTGTGATTACTGTGGTTTCACTGTCCTAATTCACTGTTATAATTAATATTACACGTTAAGCTGTTAAAATTTAACAAAGAAAGTTGTAATAAAATGATAAACACCTGGATGTCCATGACAAATTAATTTGTCCATGAATTAACAAATTAATTACTCCATGAAATGGTAGCATTTCTTCCTAAGCCTAAAAAGATCAAATGTTCTGATGTTTTAGAAAGCTTGCCTCTGCAGATTAAGCAGGTTTCTGTGTTTTATTCTGCAGAAAATCCTCTGGATGACATGAGTGACAGTGACACAGAAGAATTGGTGGAGATAAAGATTGACGACTGGCTTGTCTTTGGGCTCGAGAGAGAGGTGAAGAAATAAAGGCCTGACATACTTTATGCAAAGCTGAACAGCTGACACACAGTCAAGTGGTTTCGGACTGTTGGTATTCTCACACACCTTTCATGCAACAGCGTAGACCACCTGTGGGACAGCCCTCCTGCTTCAGTACACGTCACGCCTCTATCCGCGGAGGTCTCTCCTCCCTCCATACATTCTCTATTTTGTTTTGAGGAAATGGTCAAGAAGCTTGCGCCACACTTTTCTCCAGATAGCCTCTTCAGTGAACAACGGCTTTCCTGGCTATTAACTCCTGGATGGTTTATAGCCAGGAGTGATTAACCATCCACCAGTCTTATTATCATAGTAATTTAGTGAAGAATAGTACAAATATACATCATTTGCATACTGTAAGTACATCAAAAAACTTCTGAACAATCAGACAACATTTTGCACTGTGAAGATACTTTGACCTGGGCCTGATGTCGAGTCCAACAGGCAGACAAAATCACACAATTTTCATCACGCGTTTATTTTAATGAGAAGTGGTTTCAGCACTTCACATGAAGCATGTCGAGCCATTAAGATCAGCTTTTAAAACTTTTACATGTAGCGTTGAGTTTTTCATGTGTTTCATCGGTTCTTAAATGTTTTGTCTGGTGAATCAAAATGTAAATGTAGCAGAAGGGATGATCCACCATAATAGTGAATTCTTCTTATTGTAAAAATTTGAAGTCAGTGCATAGGATGACAAACTTTTATGTATGTTATCAGAACATTCTGTGAAGATTTTCTTTTGTTACTGACTCATCATGTAATCTTCATGTTTGTTTAGATTATCCATCCTCTGACAGACTTGTCCTTATGTTTATCTCCTGTTGGCTCTACTTTTCTCAGACTGCAGCACTGGTGTCTGAACTCAGACAGAAGTGGCAGAACTTGTTTATAAAGAGGATCCGCTGTCCTTCCAAACCCTGGTCTCAGCAGGACGAGGCAGTCATCCAGACCTTAGTGTCTGTATGTGCTCAACTTTATCGTTGCTCTGCAGTTTGCCTCTGGATGGAAATTATTCCTGTGTTTAATGCCTGCAGTTCATGCTGACTGCCTCCAGGTGCTGGGTGCTGAGGAGCAGGAAGCCGGCCTACAGCAGCCTACAGGGATTGGTCAGAGGCCTAGGCCTATGACATCAGAGGATGGGCCAAGGTCATCAGGGAGGAACTCCAAGGCCAGCCCCCAACTGCCCTCTCACAACACAAATGACAAGTAGGCCAATAACTATCATGTTCATGGTAGTGTCTTGTGCTGGTTTCTCTTCTTTCATTTGATTTTTCAGTTTTTTGTATTCCAGAAGAGACAGTGAAACCTGTTATTATTATGTTCCAAATGTTCTATTGAGAGGAGAAAAGTGATACTTATTACAAGATAATAAATTACAGTTGAATATACAAAACATTTGGGACAAACTTTACACTTCTGAATAATATTGCCCTTTATTAAAGTATCTTAAGAAAACAAAATTGATAGTGAGGATGTAGTTGTGTTTTTTTCTTTAGCTTTAAAATCTGTTTAATATATAATTAGCATCCCGATCCACACTCCATTCCAGTAGGTGGCAGTAATGTACATCTAAACATTGCTTGCCAACCGCCATAAAAAAGAAGAAGAGTTCATCAGTCTGTTGGTCATGGAGTTTGGAAAAAACGGCCTCCCACTAAACCCACTTTCTTGGCTGCTGATGACATTGTGCAGAGGGTGGCTGGTATTGTCCATAAAAGTCAGAAGTTTCTGCGATGGTCTCCTCTCTTCCACTGTTGCCAGCCCACCTGATTTGTTTCTCCAGCCTGGTTAGATCTACCTTGGAGAAGCTGCCATCACCAGCACACCAAGACAATAACTGATAAAACAGCCTCAACATCTTTCCGCAGATGTTGAAAGAGCCTCAGGGGCCTTCTTAGACCTTCTGTATAAGAAGGTCTGAGCCTTCTTTTACAGCTACTTAGTGTTACTTACATGAAATAAGCATTTTAGCTATGTTTCAAATAATAAGTTTAGCATACTCTTGGAGTGAGTCAATGGAAGTCAACATGGTAGTGATATGCCACATGTGACTGACACATTTAGCATTTTATTTATTTGCAAATTTCTTCAGCAATATTCAGTTATTATTAATCATGTAAAAAAACATTAAGAACGTTTTTTCTTTTTTTTTTTTTTTACAACTTTGGCCTGACAAATGGCTAGGAGAAGAAGAAGAGGTGTTATAACAAACATCTAAAATGACACTAATTAGACAGCATAAACTTAAAAACCAATAAATATATTACTGTATTTACTAAAGTACAGGTGATAGATGTGGACGACAAATTGCATCTCAAAGCCCATGAGATAAATGTCATACAATTTTTCAAAAAACTGCTAAAATGCAGCAGTCTAATTCAGCTGGAGATCACATCATGTATTCTACAGTTTCTGATCTTTTTTACTTTTATAAAAGTCTATCTACAAGACAGATTGAAAGTTAGTATGCTCAAAGTATTTACAATTAATATCAAACCTTACAGTTGCCTACCATTTGGTTAGCCCTCTTCAACAGTTGACTACTTCCCCACAGGCCTCGTCGAATGCTGTCTTCTGACCTGCTGAAGACTAACTCCCACAGCAGAGATGAAGTCTCACTGGCCATCAAGAAGCTGTGGGATTATCCCTCTTCCTCCAGTAGTTCTTCCTGCTCTGTAACTCTGGATGGGCCTCCCGAGTCTCCCTCAGGAAAGGTAGGACATAGGTGCTACATAGGACATTTAATGTCCCACGGGCCTCATCTGGTCCTTTAAGATGTCCTTCAGTGTCCCAGATATAAAAATTAGATATCAAGCAGGCGTTAAGTATTTATTCTGAGTGAATTTCAGTGAGCAAGAGGTGAGGACAGGTCTATTGTTGCCAGAAGACAGCAGTTGTTTATGTAGCCCCAGAGATAATTGCCTACCCCAATTGAAACAAAGTGTCTTATTTTCATCCATATTCCAACACAAACTTTACTCATTTTAACCCCATTCACTAATGTAAAGTGTATACTCAATAAAAGGAGGATTGTGTGAGCTTAAAGGAGTTGTTTTACTTGTTTTGTTCCCAGCTGGCCTTAAAGTCTGTGTCTCAGAAGCCTACTGTGTCATCAGTCCGATACTTCATTATGAAGAGCAACAGCATCAGAAACATAGAGATTTCTCAGCAGAAAGGCATCTGGTCTACTACACCGAGCAACGAAACCAAACTCACCCAAGCTTTCCTGGCAAATAGCTTCATCATTCTCATCTTCTCTGTACAGGGATCTGGACACTTCCAGGTATCTGATTTCAGTTGACATTTTTGGTCTCCTCTGTACATGTCTTTGAATATGAGACTGTCATGTTGTGTAGAGGTTTGTGGTAGGATCCATTTGTAGGAGATGGAGGCCACCAGTGAGTTTGAAGATTTAAATCCTTCCTTATGATCTATATTAAGTAGAACTGCAATGCTTTGTTCTGAATTCTTGGCTATTGTAGCTCCACAGACCCCTGGTTTACCTCTGTTCTGAGGTGTTTTAGAGCAACTTGCTTTCTGTGGTTTTTAAAAATGTGAATGAGACATTTCAAGACCCATCCACCTCCAGGTCACAGAGCCATTTTTAAATCATAGCAGGGATACTATGATCTACCACAGTGGTCCCCAAACTACGGCCC
This sequence comes from Alfaro cultratus, assembly GCA_903066825.1. Taxonomy (NCBI): domain Eukaryota; kingdom Metazoa; phylum Chordata; class Actinopteri; order Cyprinodontiformes; family Poeciliidae; genus Alfaro; species Alfaro cultratus. The sequence goes on along the minus strand of CAEFZX010012491.1, from coordinate 433 downwards.
GCGGACCGGATTCGGCCCGCCTCCACATTTGGTCCGGCCCCCTGAACAATACCAGAGTATTTTAATATACTATAAGCCGCTACTTTTTTCCTACACTTTGAGCCATGCGCCCCGGTGCAGCTTTTCTGTGTATTTTTCTTCAATCGCCAGGGGGCGCTTTAGCAGGAAGTGAATCATTGGCAGTCAAAATTGGAAATCAAAGAAGAAAGTGCTAATTTTCGGCCTGCTGCTAGCATGTGCTAGGAGCAGCTCGACGGAGAAATTTCTTCAAACTCATATGATTCAGCTTTTAAGTTGAGGGCCATCGATCCGGCAGTACAGGAGGGAAATAGAGCCGCTGGCTGGGAGTTGGAGACGGAGGGCTGCGTCCTTAAATCCAGCAGCTTTATCGGGACGCTCTCCTCTGCTGGCTCCTTGTGGAAAACCGAGAGCG
>CAEFZX010012490.1:0-37369 GCA_903066825.1 Alfaro cultratus | reverse complement strand
AAAAAAAGCCCAAAGCCGCTTATAATAATCGGACTTGGCGACAGAAACTCAAAATAGTTCCTGTTTTTCCACCAGCAGAATGCGCATCTCCCTCCATTGTTTACTTTTCTGTCGCTGCTGATGCTGTCGCATAAAGACGTCGGTCACTGGACAAGACGCGTGGAGGAAATACAATTAAATAACAAAAGAAGGTAGTAACGCAAAGTGATTTTGAAAAGTAACTTTAATCTGATTACTGGATTTGAAATAGCAACGCGTTAGATTACTCGTTACTGAAAAACGTGCTCCGACGTCAGTAACGCGTTACAAAGTAACGCGTTACTGACAACACTGGTTGCAACAAAGTAGCAATTTGTTTTGCAAAAAAGGGATCATTCCCTAAACATTTGCTTAACATTAAACATCAAATAATTGTTAATTGCAGACCTAAATCAAACAACTTCTACAGGGTTTTTTTTTGGATCCATTGTTTTCTAATTTTTTTTGTCTAGATATTTCTTTTGCCTATTTTCAGCCCCAGGAAAATAAACTAAAATTTCTACCTTCAAATGTAATGAATAGGTGCGGTCAAGTCTGCTTGTACAAGTTTCCTGATTTATGCTGTCCCGTTTCCCCTGAAGGCAAGGTGGCTAAAAAAAAAGATAAATATTTTGTGCTATTCTTAATATTTTCCAAGAAGATTTATCTTTTTCAGCAGAAATTTGGCTCCAATACTTTTTAAAAACTTCCCAGCATCAGTTTGAACCAAGGTTATAATAGTTTTTCAGTCTAGGTTACTTTTGTTGGTACTTTTTGTTTGTCTAAATCAGTTAGTTTGAATTAGTTTTCAGAGTACATTTGCTAGTTTTTATTAGTTATTATTAGTTAAATATTGCTTAGTTTCAGTTTAGTTTTTATTAGTCGTAGTAAAATAGTCAATTTAGTTTTGGTTAATGTTGAGTTGCAGAATTCAACAAAGTCGTAGTATTGTATCTTGATCTGACTGGGTAATAAATACTCAACAGAAGATACTATTTAAAAAAAATTATTCAATTATTGTTGAAAAACCAACAGATTTTGATGTTTTATCCCAGCTTTTGCTGTCGCCATTGTGGGGACTGGCTTAGGTGTCGCCAGGAGAACAAAGTACCGTAATTTGCTGGAAACTGCTAGAGTGGGGAAAAAAGGCCAATAAATAAATTCATAGACACAAAAACAAAGGATATTATAGGTATAATTTCAGTATGTTTTAGTTAGTTTTACAAATGCATGATCCAGTTTCGGTTAGTTGTAGTTTCTCCCCATTAAATACCATTTTTATTTATTTCAGTTAATGAAAATGTTTTTCCAATTTCAGTTTTCATTATTTCATTAGTTTCAGTTAATTTTGTTAACCTTGCTTTGGACACTTCTGCTTTGGACAATGGCAGGTTAAGTTAGACTGGCCAAATTTCATGCTTTTGAGAGGGAAACTCTGAAAACAAAACAGAGGAAACTAATCTTTTGCTTTAATTTCAAGTTATTAGCCAACATTCAGTTTTTGTCTTTCCTTCCCTGGAGATAAAACGACGTCGCTCCTCCGTTCTGGTGTAGCTCCAGCCGCCTGAAACATAGACTTGCATGCAGCCACATCTGTTAAGCTGAAATGAAATGTGTGTGAATGCAGGCTGACTTTGATGGCGAAGCGACATGTCTGTGTTGGGTGTGTGCATGTGTACATGAATATTCATGACGACCCTGGGGCTCACCAGACCCTCCGTCAGGGTGTTTGTCTCCTGCTAATGGGCTGTGCCATGCTCTGAGCCTGGCGTGCAGCTGGCACTTTCTAAACCACGCAAAATTAGCTGCTTCAAACCAACCAGCTTATTGGAGAATTTCATGGATTTCTGGAGAATTTAAAGCATGAAATTTGCACATTAGTCTATTTCAATATGACACACTGTGGAAAACAAAGTTTGTTTAATGTTATGCATATTATAGGAACATTGTTTCTGACTGCAGCTCAGCAATAAATGGCAGCAACTCACATTTCATGGTTGAAGTGGAGCTCTGCCCTTTAGCCAATTAAAGATCCAGACTAATTGTTTCTGTCTTTTCTGCTGTTCAGTTAGTGGTTGCAAGGCATTTGTTTGGCAGATTCCCCAGGGAAACAATCTCTTGGTTTAATTGTCCCTCAGGAGCAACAAGAGGGGCAGAAAATCAGCCCCGCCAGGGGAAAACAGCAGCAACTGTTGATCCAATCCTGGAATCTGATGGAATGTTTTCAATCTGTTTACATCTTTGCATGAGGTGGACTAACAATATTTATCCCCAATGTTTATTTATTGAGGTGCAAAAGTGTCACAATCAGGAAAATATTTAGAATTTCATATTTTAAATTCTATTTAAATATGTTCTTTAAATAAAAGATTAGGGGTGGGTGATGTGTAAAATTTTATTAAGATAATTTGTGGCCCTATTGTCATAACGATAAGGATTATGTTTAAAAAATGATTTATTGCTTATTTTCAAACACAAATACTTCTCTTGAAAAACATTTCCATTTGAAACAGGCTGTTTATGTCACTAAGCTCCACACAGTAACTGCACTTAATTATATTTTCAAATTTAATTATATTCATTGATACTTTTGTGGAACAAATAGTGGAGAAAATGGTAAAAATTTCAGAAATTACCGTCAGTGCTGTTTTTAATTTTAACATCATTAATTGAAATTTATCGAAAGTCAATATAATCATGAAGTTGAGAAGTTTTTTTTACAATAAATGTCAAACAATACGATAATTGGCTGCCCCTAACCTGCATACTATATTAATCTTTCAGTAACATAGGTCAAAAATATAAAATAAATATAAAATTTATTAAAAATGGAATTCAGTAAGTGCTAAAAGCTCATAAAATAATTTTATTGTTTATTTTCTTCATTTATCTTATCCTGAAGGCCATCATGTATTAATTTAAAATATCATTGTGGTTTGGCAAATAGATGCTAACATCTGATTGGTTGCATCAGATGCAACGTGATTGGACAGCAGATGTCAACTGCAGACCAGTCATGTTGAATATAGTACTGAAATATATAGTAAATATTTTACTTCCACACACGTGAAATGAGTGTAAAAGGAATCTTAAAATGAATCAAACTCATAATCTGAACTTGAAAACGTGACTTATGCAACATTTTAATTTGAGTATATTTATTTAGTGTGTAAAAGAATATAAAATATAATAAAATAAAACAATGGTTACACAAATCTTTTCCACTAAGGCTAAGCAATGTATATTTCAGCTTTAATAAGTAATCTTATGTTTGTTTAGTTCATAGGTATGGCATGATCAGTTTCTCTTAACCACTCTTCAAAATGGGAAAGAAGAGAGAACACAGCAGGATGGTAAAAGAAGCAAAAACAAAATCTCACCCGGTGGTTATCAAATCTTCAAAATAGGTTATTTTAGGGCTTTTGTTCCCATCTTTAGCAGAGGAGGCTGTCTCTGAAGAAACTCCAGGCCTTGTTTTGCTTTTTACTGGCTTTTCAGACTAGCTTTGCCAGCATCAAGAAGAAGAAGTTGACCTTTTACTCCCATCTAAGCAATCTTAGCTGCTGTGTAAACACGAGACAATAGCAAATAAACACTTACCTGACACTTATCTTGGCAATCAGTCGCCGCGAGTTAACGTGAGCTGGTGAGTTTTTTTGCTGGCACCCCCACACAGATGTCATTCTCAGTCAGAACGAGCTGTTTCAACTACTTCTGGATCACATTTAACAGACAATGAGGGCAGAAAAAGAAGAAAGACGGAGACTTATGGTGTTTCAATTTGTTTGGGAACCAAAATTGCAACATTTCATTTTCTTTGATAAGGTTCTCTTTCACACTGCACTGTGTCAAACCAAATTGCACCAGAGTTCACTTCAACAGTACCAGCACCTATGCCTGTAGCAATAAGCAATAAATCAATTAACTGCGTGATCAATTAAAACGAGCTCCGTAACTTCTACTGGCATGATTTATTTATTTATTTTTTCTCTCGTTCTACCAAAAACTGGATGACAAAAGTTTTCAGTCTGGAGTTTTGGTCTCATCCAGTCCTTTTCTTTTGGAAGGACAATTTTGTTTACACAGACTTCATGTAATTTGTTATTTCTGTTGTTTTATTTATTTATTTTTGGGTATTTAAGATGTCTTCCAGTTCCAGTGTTAAATATTTGTTAAAATGTAAATCTTTGAGAATGTGCTTTTATGCCATTACCATGATATTACTTGAAATTAGCCTCAAATAAAAGTATCATTGCTTATCGCAGTAACTTCTACGACAATTTTGCGTACGCATTCAGACCTCCACAACCGGACTTCCTAGGCAAATGGACTGGAGTTTGATTAAAGAGGACTAAACAAGGCTTGTGGGAATGACCACACAGACATTTGAAGAGATCAAGACAAGACCCACCGATTTCAGGAAGAAATTTCCGTCTCTGGAGGAAAACCTGAGCTGGTAACCTAGTGAATGCTGGTAGGTCTTACTATTGTCTGGGAACTGAATTATTCCTTCAGAAACACAAGGTTTGCATGAATAAGAATGAGAATCTCTCTGCATTTTGTCACTCTCTGCTGCACTATGAGGAGTCACCGGGCGGACGTGTGGGAGGAAAGTTAGACCGCTTGCAGCATTAAGTCAGTTGAGCTGAATTTAAATGAAACAAGATCAAACCAGTGTGTCTCATTGCAAGCGAATACAAAGGCCTCAGCAGTATGCCGGCTGAATAACAGCAGCTTTCTGTGGAAGGAGATGTTTGGTTAAAGCAGAGTCTTAATGGTGAGCGCTTTGTTGTGTGATGTCACAAGTCCTGACATGATAACAGGCTTTGTTGGCTGGACGGCAATGTCAAAGTGGAAGAAAGGATTTATCAGGGAGCCGTGGTGAAGAGTCGACTTTTAGGGCACTTTGGTGCTCGCCAGAGACAGCCAGCGTCTTTTGAAGATGTTTCTGATGAAAGCTGTAACGTGATCCACCTCCTCAGCTCAAGTTTTGGGACAAGAATCCGCCCAAGGGAGGGGGCTTCTTCTGCAACTGCAATTTAAGAATAAGCCCATGTCAATCCTCAAAGCTAACGTAATCCCAAAGGGAGGGAAAAAAGTTGAATAAACGATTGGCTCAGCATCATAAAGATAAAGCCTGTGGCTAAATTCTGGAGAAAGTTGTGTTGGTACACATCGTCTTGTTGTATTTGTTTTTTACGGAGTTGCATAACCAGATTAGTGCTGTGGAAAAAGGATTTACCTGCTTGCACATTTCTTCTGCCATGTCTGTCGCTGTAATTTACAGTTTCACTCCATAAACTGTGATAAATATTCACAATAAATGGTAACAAACTGACTTTTTACCGAGAAAATATGATCAACTTGGAATAAAAAAAGAAATGGCATCAGTCGAGATTAATGTAGCTGGAAAACGCTCAACTTAATAAACAACTTGAATGAAACCCAAATGAACACATTATGCATCCCTCTGTGGAAGCCAAAACAACCAACAAATTCAAGTTAATCTTTGTTATCAGAGGCAAACTGTTCTTGTGACCAAAGAAAATATTCATCAAGCTTTTGTTTTTTTGCAGAGAATGTTCTGAGTTAATTATTCATATTTTTTCTCACTTGTCCTCAGTTTCTACACCTGGAAACAGGTCAAATATATTTTAAAGGAAGCTTTTATTTTTGCATTTGTTCTTTAATTTATATTGACAAATAATTCTTGATTTGGTTTTGGTTGCATGCCTGGCAGTAAATCAATGCATTCTAAACAAGCACCTTTCAATTTCCCATTTCTCTTTTATTTTCCATCATTAACAACAATCTAATTATTATCTACAGCCTCCCCACCTTGAGTTGAGTCTTTGTTATTTTATTAATTTGATTAATAATTGGACAATGTTTTGTTTTAAGTGAAATAATCTCCCAGTGGAGCGATTGCTATTGTTTTCATCAATACTAAGGAATTACTTACTTAAAACAACCTGTTATAATTTGTTGTAAATTAGTTTTGCCTTATGTAAAGTGCACTAAGATGTTTCCACTACAAACTATACCAAAGATATTTGGTAAGGTTTTGTGTTTTTGCAGTACAAATGTTATTTTCATACGAACTCTGGACTTAAAAATCAACTCCCATTAAAAATGGGAAAATCAAAAATCAAAAGTCCCATTATAACGGATCCGTACTTGAATGAACAATAGATTTTTATCTGTTTCATTTTATGCTTACAGTCTCATCTTTTCAGCTCTTTAAGCAAACCAAATCTTTGAATCTATTTCTGTGAGTATCTGCATGGTTTAATCAGATTGTTTCCAGTGAAACTTCTGCTTAAACACACCAGTGAGGATTTGTCTTGTGAGTTCAGTTCCAGGTCTGCTTCTTTTTCTTAACGTTAGTTTGCATTTAGTCTTTTTCCAGCTTGGGGGCTCTTCTGAGATCAGTACAGTGTTGTTATTCATTCTCCTGATGCATCAGAGTTTACATGCACATCAATACGCTGCTATTAACCTGATTAAAGCTGTAGTCTGGATAAAACACTGCCATGTTAACAGCATTTCTTGATTGCATTAGCACAGGGGTCTTCAATTAAGATCCAAGGAGAACTCAAAAACACTGCAGGAAGTAACTGTTACAAGTATTTATTCAACGTTGCTCTGGGATATTTTATTTTCTCTGCTCTTTGCCCAGATTTTGGTGAGTTTGAATGATTACATCATTTCATTTCACCACTTTAGATTGTTTTCAAAAGCTGTTTGCACTATAGTCTTTATAGTTTATTAACTTCAAACTAAACAGAGTGATCTTTGTTTTTGTGTGCAGACACAAAATTTAAACTTTGATGATCACATTAATCACCAAATTAATGTGAAAAAAATCAACTAACGTTTTAATTAAATGAATAAAATAAAATGTATACTTCTGCTTTCAGAATTTGTGGAAGCGGATAGAGCAAATGCTTTTTTCAAAGTTATGTTTTGGAGCTTTAAACCAGCTGCCTTTCATATTTTGATAGAGTTTAGGTTAAAAGATACAAATTAAGGCGACAGCAAGGATTGTGTTGTTACAAACTTTCTTAGACTTTAGAGGCACTTTCATGTTGCTTCAGAGTAGTTGTGGGCACCACTAATGTAAAAGTTAGCTGTGCTAATCCTGAAGCACTAATCAATAACATTATTTCCGCTAAAATGCTAAGCCAACATGGTATTTAGCAGAAGCTAATGTTAGTGCACTAAAGGACTGATTTCCACCATATTGGTAAACATATGTCAGTAGTGCCTGTTGTACTATGTAGTATATCATCCTCTACAGGGTCAGATTTGTAATTACACATCTTCCTGTACAGTTAATGCTTCAGGAAGTGATTCTTTGGAACAGACCTTTCACTTATTGTTTCATTTTTTTTTTTATATAGCTGTTAGGTTTTGTTAAACCTTTTGGTAGGACTACAGTAGGATTTAAGCTTTTTACTGTTGAACAGTGATGCATTCTGGGAGCAGAATAAACATCGCCCACTTCAAAATAAGAACATGAATATAAACAACTAACCAAAACTTCAACACATGTTGAACTTTACTCAACTGAAAGTTTACAAAACAGCCAAGAAGCTAAGTGTGCTAAATGTTTAGCTAACACGTGAAAAATTAGCTCTACTATTAGCATATTAGCATACCCACTGCTGCTTCAGATTGTAACTGTGGTGGAAAAAAAACACAAGTTATGGCTGTGAGACACCATGGTTTTAATCCCAACTTCTCTTCCATAGTTTGCTCCAAAAGTAAAAGTATTGGTTGGATAAATGTGTTTAAATTTGATTATTTGAAGTTACTTGTTTCAGTAAAGAGTTAGAAAGTGTATTTCCTCTGACAGAAGCACCGGTTTAGTTTTATTGTTTTGTTTCTTTTTAATCACATATTGTTCCAGATTTTTCCATTTGTAGATAAGAACTCTCACCTTACTGATCCAAAGCCATAGAAATGCCCTTCCAGACTGATAGATGTGAATAACTTTTTCATCTGTTCTTCAATTTCTGTAGATCGGAGCCTGTTGTGTTTTGAGATCTTTTTGCCTGCTTCGTGTTGTCAGACATTTTGTTTTTAAGTGAGAACTTGATTCTACACATTCTCTAGTAAGTGGTGTTGGATGTGGCTTGTGAAATTGCAACCTAGCTTATCAAAAAATGTGGTTCATCCCAATTTATTTATGATTTAACAAGGGAGATTTTTTGACTCCATTTCTCTTTACTCTGGATATTTTTGTTTGACATTGAAATTTGTTTGATTATCTAAAACTGCTGAAAAATACAAAAACAGATCACTCTCTGTGTGTAAAAGAACATTTCAGACTATAAAGTGGTTTATAAGTCTTTTGTGCCTTGCAAAGACACCTCTCCTGCCTTTTCTCTGTAAAATTTGCTATTAATGCCATAAAAACATGTGAGTTCAGCTTTAAGATCCCTCTGGAGAGGGGATTAACCCCGTGTTTAATTTTCAGCATGTCATACTTATCTAATATTCAGTGATATTGATGAAACAGACCCCATCCAGACTACCACTTAATAAATAATGGCTGCTTGATTGTCATACACTCATCAGCTGATCGTTGCAGTTTTATATTGTCACTATAAATCGTAAGTAATAACAAGCATGACGCCAAACAAGTGAAACTGTTGTTGGAAACTGTTTCTGGAGATATGAAAGCAGTGTGAACAAGCAGCTCCCTGACATAATGGGATTCTGCAAAGCCCCCTGCTGGGCTGGAGGAGTCATGACGCCATGGGCTTCCTTCACCTCCAGCCAGTTTGGCATCTGCTGCCCAGCAGAGACCGGGAACACGGATATTGACAAGCTTTACAAACACACTACTGCTTTTTAAATAGAACATAACAAATGTCAAAAATAACACTGGATGCTTAAGGCACGTTTCACACATTAGTAAGAAACTGTCCTCTTAGTAAGTTCAGTAAAAATAAGTTTTACTGCCACACTTTCTGTTATTGCTTAAATGCCTTAAATTCATGATTTGGAAAAAAATTGTTTTAAATATGTAAGTCACAGATGCAGCTAAGATGACAAATAGGAAAAAAGATTAAATGGAAGCATAACTAATAACTTCAACTAAAGTAAAAATGTGACAAGAGCTGTACTTAATCTCACAAGTTGTACATTTTCTTTCTCAATGGTTTTACATTCTTACAAAAAAAAATATTTTGAAATCCTGAAAATTGAAAAAAAATTTCCAGATTTTTTCCAATTTTTTTTAATATTTCATAAATATATTTATTTATACAGTCTATTCCACATTTTTTATGTTTATGTATACAATATTCTAAAATGTTTTTTTAAAAAATCATAACAGAAATGTACAGTAGAAAATCACATTTTTTAATACCTTTTAAAAATGGCAGAGGTTTTAAATTTCATTCGTGATGATGCTAATAAAAGTCTTAAATTAGATTTTAGTGTCATGTGTACAAGAGTCCTACAGATGTGTTTTTGTTGTTTTAGAATTGTTTTTATTCTTATTTTTTTATTTTTTAGAGCTGTTTTAGTTTCATGAATGGTTTGCTAAAAGTCTTTCTCTGTCTTAATGTTATTCACAGGTTTTAATCTGGTCAAGTTCTCAGTTTATCTCTGAAATTAAGTTTTTATTCTTTATTTTATTAAGTTTGAAGTTCATTCGTCTTTGATTTATTTCCACACTTAACATTTTTAAAGATGGGAGGTGAAAAAAGAAGAACTGCCAAGAGGAATCATGGTATTAGTGAATATTCTGACTTTTAGATACTTTTTCCCCTCAGGCTACAAAAAAGTCACTTCATAACACATTTCCCACAATGCCTTGCTCGCTGGTCTTTCAGAGTCTACATCCTAGTTTTAATATGGTGGGATTCCTCAGAAATGTCTGACGTCCCCTGGCCAATGCGGCGTTGAAAACTTTGTATAACCGTTTCCACAAGTTTCCTTGCATTCAGGCGGAGGAAGTCACGCTGTTAAGAAGTGCTGACTGGGTTACGGCGGCTGAAGCAGCCTCATCTCTGCAAACGCAAAGAGTGACGAAAAATGAGCTGACACTTGAATCAACTTTAATGGACTTCATAACTTCTTAAGCATTGTGAAGTAAACTTATTTTTCCTCTTTTTTTAAGCTCTGACTCAGCCTTTTCTCACTTATCTAGTCTGCATGTTCTCTTGTTCAGCCTCTGGGGCTTTCATGTGCTGTCTGTGCTCTCAGTCTGCCTCAAGCGTTTGCCTCAGGCATTTGATCCCTCTATCATCTGAGGATGGGATCTGTCCTTTACATGCTAAGCACATTATTTTTGCTTCATTCACTTAAAAAGCTATATAATAAATAGTTAGAGATATTTATCACTGTTGCAGTGTTCTAAATAATGCAGGAAAAAAACTAAAAATATTTAGGTTTATGTTTTGGAAGAGGTGTAAAGAAGGTGGCTGAGAGATGCAGATCAGCATAATATCAAGCTTCATTTGGCTATAAGTTAACTTGCTAAACTGCATAGATAAATAGATTCAACTCAAACTTAAAGTATACCACATCAGAATTTTTATAGACACGTTCCAGCATGACGTTATGTGCGCAAGATCCTGCCCTGAGCTCCCTGCCGGAGGGCAAAAAACTGCTCGCCGATGATGACTACCTTTGGTTTCAGCTGGCAAGTTGTTAACATAATACGGTAATCTTAAATCTATATGTAAAGGAAAAAGGAACGCAGTATTTGATACTAATTGTCAATGTTACAACCACTAGAAAACAAGGTAAGGAAAGAGTTTTAATTTTTTTTTTAAATTGTGGAGATAGAAATAGGTCAGTTATGCTAGCTTGACTTTGACAACTTTTGCATGCAGATGTGCTGCAGAATTTGGTCCGTTTTGATTCAGTTGCAAGAGAAACGGGACTCAAACCTACTCTGACAGATCATCAGTAGATCAGTTTGTTTAAATGAGCTAATCAGCCACAGCTGTGTTCAAATGATCCCTTACTAATAATCGCTAGATAAACATCATCCTGAACACATAAAACTGTTACAGTGTTGAATACTGATACAATAGCGGAGCTGTTGTCAGTCAGTTGCTATGGTAACGGGTTTGTGTGTAATGTGGCCGACACAGAGCAAGGAAAAAGAATATGAGTGGTTTTGAGTTATTCTTCAACTCACTAGGTGTGAGTGTGTGTGTGTGTGTGTGTGTGTGTGTGTGTGTGTATATGGTTGTTTGTCTCTGTGTTGCCCTGCGACAGACTGGCGACCTGTGCAGGGTGAGTCCGCCTCTCGCCTGGAACGTAGCTGGAGATAAACACCAGCACCTCCTGACCCCACTGGGGACAAGAGTGTTAGAAAATGGATGGATGGATGTTCAAAGGGAGTTTTGACTGGTACACAGAAACAATAGCAGCTGTTTGCCTTATTTCACTGAAAAAAGGGAAAGAGGTTTGTCAAACTTATTTTGTTTTCTTAGCACGACAACTTAACAAACGGAATAAATTGACTTAGATAAACCTAATTTAATTACTTGTGACCAGTTAATGCAACATATTTAAGTTGGGTCACCTGTTCTCTTTTTTCATAGGATCCAATGAAAGCTGTTTGTTTTTTTGTAACGGTGCTCTGGTTCAGCAGAACACTGAATTGTTTTACAAAGTGTTTAAAAGCATTTCCCCATAGTTCACTTAAATAACTTAAAGTGCAAAACAAGTAATCTTATGTTTTTCACATTGTATAAAAGAACATGTTTTAAACTACTCAAAGTTTCTTCAGTTCATTTGTTTAAACCTTACTTAAAAAACAGTTTTATTCCTTGGCTTTTAATCCGGTGTGATATTAACATTAATTGTTTGCGTTTATTGACTTAATTTTGTTTCTGTTATGCTTTTTGTGCAGCACTTTGGTCAACTTTGTGTTATTATATGCAGGTGCACATAAATAAAAATTGAATGACATTTATACATGGTGAAAAAAAATTGACTGAATAATTAAAAAAATAACTTTGAAATTTGAAAATGAAATAAAGAGGTATTTGTGCATGTCTTCTCATGCTTGCCTGTGAAGAACATCTCACCCTGTGGGAGTGCAAATGTTCTCCAGACAGACTTCCTGAAAAAGTATCCAATCAAATTACCTCAATTCAGTTAGCACAAAGCACAATGAGCGTTTCATTAGGGTAAAAAAGAACAGCTTTGATTTGATTAGATGTGTCTGACAGGAACCTGGGGAGCAAACATCAAAGATCTGTTTACCGGTTTTCAAAGAATCACAGCTAATAACACTCCATGCGTGCCGCGCGGCGTCTCGACGCTAAGCTGTCGTGTCAGGGCGGTTAGCAGTCGCCCGGTAATTCCTCAGGTCGTCTTAGCTCACAGATCAAGGCCGCTGGTCTGTAACTTTGAACTTGACGTTTCAAAAGGGAGAGGATAAAGAGATGCTTAAATATCAAATCCTCCCCCAACTCCCTCGCCCTTCATATCGGACGCTGTTAAAAGATCAACCGCTGAATCAAAGTGGAGTGTTCAGGGGGAAGGATTTCCCCCTCTGTTTGTCTGTGGAAGTTAATTTATGTATGTTTTAGCTAAGAAATGGGTTATCCAACTTTCTTTTTTGTTTTCCCATGATAATCAGTAGATGTTTACTGATAAAACCAGTGTTATATCCTCAGGCCCCCACTTAAGAAACCATGTGCACCAAGTTAAAGGATTTTTTCTCTCAGACTCTTTAGCTTTTCTTATTTAACTGTTTTATTCAAAAGGGACTCAGTTAAATGTAAATGGTTTTTGTATTTATTTAGCATTTATAAACACTGATATAACATATCAGAGCAAAAGAGCTTAATCTCAGACAGGACTGTTTTACTGATACTCAACTAGTATGGCTTTCTTTGGTAGGGCCTCATCACAGCTTCATCTATTTGTCTTACTTTGTTTCATGTAACAATCAGTCACAGTCTAAATCATAACTTATTGATTTATTTTGTTAGGACTGAAGAAGTAAATCATACCATGTTCTGCATTGTAAGTAATTTGTAAGATATGACTTCAAGGCTGCACAGTGGTGCAGTTGGTAGCACTGTTGCCTTGCAGCAAGAAGGTCCTGGGTTCAAATCCCAGCCTGGGGTCTTCCTGCATGGAGTTTGCATGTTCTCCCTGTGCATACATGTGCATACCCCTCTCTGGATACTCCGGCTTCCTCTCACAGTCCAAAAACATGACTGTCAGATTTATTGATTTCTCTGAATTCTCCTTAGACTCTGTTTATGGTTGTTTGTCTGTGTGTTGCCCTGCGATGGACTGGGGACCTGTCCAGGGTGTCCCCAGCCTCTTGCCCGTTGACTGCCAGGACCCCTGGTGATCCCTCAAGGGATAAGCATGTAGGATAATGAATGGTTATGATTTCTTTTCACATATGGATTCAAACCGCACCAGAGTTCACTTCAACCAAACCTAGGCTGAAGTTTTTACAGTTCGCTTTTATTGGTCCGCATCAGAGATTAATTACGAACCAGATTTTCTAGACAGAAGAACTATGAATGCACTCTTTTTTGATGCTCATTGGAAATGAGTTAAAATGTAGATTTTTTAAAAAGGAAACAGTCCTCCATTCTTAAGAAATTCTGCTGCTTATGTGTTTAACTTTGATCTATTTGAGACTGAAAATGGAAAATTTATGGTTACTAGATGTCTGATTGGTACATTGTGTTGTACAATGAATGCTTACCTGGACAGTAATCTTTGAGTGGAAAGTTTTCTTTGTTGAGCTAGGTGTTGGGAACTGAAAAAAGAGAAATGTTTTTGCCTTTGGACATCCACCAGAGGAGGTTTAGAGGAAGTGCAAGATTTTTTTTTTTTATAGTTGCACAGGTGTGTGTGAAAAGGAACATCAACGGAGATTTCCTTGTGTGTGGTCTTGTGATAACGTTTCACTAAATCCGCCCTCCCCCCCACATCCCTGCGCTCACACACATACCCACTACCCACCCATGTTTGCGCTCTCTTCCCACAAATCACCCTGACAAATGGACTTCCCACAGGTGTTGCTAACTCCCCCTTCCCAACTGCCCCCACGCTCGGCTGCATGGGAACGGGGGCAGCTTTAGTATTATCCACAGCTGCTTGTGTCAACTTGAACCGCACCTCCCTAGGCCCTGCGGGACATAGGGCCACTCGACGGCTGGGAATCCAGTCATAACGACGACCCAAGCTCAAGGTTTTGGCATGCTGTGGCCCACTGAGTCAAACAAGTGGAGAATATTGTCTGCTGAGCCCTGAGAACTGGAGTCTCCCAGTCTGGAGATCAAGATAAAGTCTGCCCCAAGCCGCTCACCGCTCCCATACCAAACAATGCAACTGGTTATGAGTTTTTAACACAGATGTATCTTTGTTAGACGTTGCGTTGTCTGTCTGAAGGCATGATGTAGGAGTAACAGTGAAGCTGATGGAGTCAGTGATTATCAGTTCCTGACAGTATTTTCATGTAATAATCAAGACAAGCCTGTTGTGGAAATAGAGTTTTAGCTCTGAAGGTTGATGTCTAGCATTTGACTTTACTGATTGCTTACATGCATACACGTTCCAGGCTGTTGTGAAGCACAGAAAGCAAAGTGGAGGGAACATGAACGGTTTTCAACATTTTCCACAGATAAAAGATTGAAAGGTGTTGTTGTCCACTTGTGTTTAGCTCCCTTGACATTTTGCTGCAGTTACAGATGAGAGTCTTTTGAGGGATGACTCTACCAGCTTTGTATGTCGTTTTTTTTCCTTCTCACTCTTCTTTGTAAAATGGCTCATGCTCACTCAGTCAGACTGGATGTATATTCTATTATAACTATGTTGTTCTTTTGGTAGGTGAACTTTCACCTCAGTTTCTGATGGAGAGGCCGAAACTACACACTTTTCAGCCTTTATATATAAGATATTGTAAGATATTAAAAACCTTTGCTCACTGAATCTGTGTATTTCCCACCAAAATACATTTAATACCATCTTCCATTTAGCAGAGAGCTAACATCCCACAGTAATTGTCATTTGCATTCAGTCACAATATACTAGATGTTTTACATACAATCTGGAACCCTTAAACATAAACCTAAAGTTAAAATAAATTTTACTTTTTATGGGTGGTTACATAAGCAATAACATAAAATATGGCAGAACCAACCGAAATTACAATAGAAGTTAGCTGTTAAGCTAGCAGGACAATTAGCATGCTAGCGACAACATGCTAACACAAACCGCTTTAGCAGGTCAAAATATATGCCATCCAACAGACTCACAAGCAGCACTGCCACCCAGTGGTGTAACTCGATATTACACCTCAATTCAACACAACCTTTATAGAACTACGGTATTTCATGCTAAGGTTAAATTACTCACAGTTGGGGTCGATTTATTGCATTTTTTAAAAAACTGTAAGTTAGTTTCTGCTTCACCTCTCTGTATTATTTTGTGTTGGTGTATCACGTAGGTTCTCTAGTTTTGCACAGCTTTGTAAATCCCCTCATGCTGCCTGCTGGTATCGACTGGCAGCTAAAACCCACATGTGCTTTGTTTGCTGCCCTTTCTTCTCAAGTTTCCCTCCCCCACTCCTCCACTGTCTGCTGTGAACTCTTCCTAATCTGCAAGTGGTTGTACGTTGTTCTTTCACAGAACATTTATAAAATCATTCAGTCGGTTTACAGAATAACCAGGCGTAACGTCACCTCCTGAAATTTTTGGTTGTTTTGTAAAATATCTTTATTTGTCTTTTATTGACTGTGGATTCTGTGTGATTCCACTGTGGCCCCGCAGCTACAGAGCTGCCATCTTATCTTTTATCTGTTGACCAAAGATAAAATCACTTTGAAACCAACCAAACATTGCCTTTGATTTATAAGGGAACCAAGCAGGTCTCTGGCAATTACAAACTCAAACAGAAAAGTCTTAAAAGGGAAGAAGGAGGTGACCTAATTCTTTGTAGACAGCTGTGTTTTTGCTCCATGGTGGAGCAGTGGTTAGCACTATTGTACCACTTTAAGGAGTTCCCAGTTTCAAACCTCAGATTTGGTGCATTCACAGAATCTGTCTAGTCAAACTTTAGTTTGTTTGCCTATAAGTCTGGTTTGTTTGAAGACCACTCCAAAGCAGGAAGTTGGACTACAGCACAGAGCATTCTGGGTAAATACAACCAAAATAAATGTGCCAGTGTAGTTCTAGTGGGAGAAATAGCATGTGGTCTTTCACCAAAACAAAAGAGCAATCCAACAGCTGCTAAAATCTGACACCATTACATTTTTGTTTACATTTGGTGAAGAGGGAAGTGGCGCTCAGTGTGTTCTTCAGAACTTTTCAGCCATTTCCTTCCGTGGTTCTTGGTGCGGTGCCCCTACAGGTGAGGAGGGGAACAGGTTTCTTAAAGGGTTTGGTTGGTTTGACAGTTCAGTGTGAAAACAAACCTCAGCAGCTAGAAATGGAACAAACGTGGTAATTTTGGTCCCCAGTTGAACCAAGTTTTTCTGTTTCTTATGCTGTGTTTGAAATAGTCTCTCATTTTGTTGAATTGTTCAGATTAGTTATGACCAGTCCAAGTATAAAAGTCACCAAACTCATTGGAAAAAATGTAAAATACCCCTGTAAGATTAGCATTACCAGGTGACAGCTAGCCATATGTTTTGTTGATTTTACCATTGATTTGTTCCCTGGATAAAAAACTATTTGGCCATTTTAACACTTTGAGATGAGTTATTGTTACATCCCAGCATCACCGATCAAAGTTTGTATCACACTGGATCAATGAGCAAATGTGAATGGTGCGTGCTCTACTTTAGCCCAGTTTTGAACAAACACCCATACATGTTTGCTTGAAGTACAAGCATATCCGTTTGGATCATTGCTTAATGTGTGCAAATGTCTTAGTTAACTTCAACATTATCAAACTTTACATAATACAGTTGGTATTTCTGACCTACAGCAGATAATATTCAAAATACAATGCCTGGCCACCAGAAGCCACCAGTTTCAGCTTCTCTCACGCCGGAAAAAAACTGACTGGTAACCTCTGACCTCTGACTTTCCTCTTCAGTGGGAACCAGTACAGCCACCATTCATTAGCAGGTCAAACGACTGCAGCGGTCACAGATGTTTATCTGATGCAGCTCTGGTTAGCAGTAAAAATGACACACTTGTAAGCATGCTAATTTTTGTTTCTTTTGAACTGAATGGATGCCAATGCAGCCACAGCCTCTGCAACTCAAACAAGCTGGATCAAGAGATTTAAAGGTCCTTTTTATCACTGACCATCAATGTTTCTGCTGTTTACTGTTTATACCTGTGTTTATTTACATGTTGAGGGAGACTGGTGTTTAAGTTACCATTGGTATGTGACATTGTCTTCAGTGCCTTTGATGCACTGGGTACTTGTCCACAGTGTATCATGGCCCTTTTCCATTCACCTCTAGTGGGAACAGAAATGAACTGTTTCTTTTGTTTTGTAATAAAATAAAAAGGAAATACAATTGCATATTAGGCATACTTAGATTTCAGTAGGAGTAGTACTACTACAGCAGACTGAATAGATGACACTAAGAGAAATTGCTGATTGGTGTAACTTGAGGTACACCAATCAGAGTTTTGTGGTCCAATTTTATAAAACTTTGATAAACACCACTTTTAGGTAGCTCATTTTTAGAGCTAAAGAGTTCTTTAAGGCAGTGAAATGAAAAAAAGAAATAATGAAAGTGGGAAAATAGTAAATAATGAGAAACTAAAACTCATAAAATTGTAGTTATATATTAATTGAATTCAATTAAAAATACTTTATTGATTCCAAAGAGTAATTAAATGCTGTTGCAACTCATATTACCATAATTCAAAATTCTTTAGCGTTATTGTAAATGGTGATGGCTGTGGGCATGAAGGTTGTACTGTAGCAGTCTGTATTACACCAAATTTGAAGAAGCCTCTGACTGAAGACACTCTGTTTTTCTAATACTAATGAATGGGGATGGATGGGTGTTTGTATTTGTTTTTATTGGACACAACATTAGCAGATAGCTTTTAGAAACATTGAGTGATAAACTGTGCTGCAGTGAACAGCTCTGTGTGGTGCAGATTGGCCTGTTCTGTACAAATGAACTATGTAATCTGGTGAACAGATCTTATGAATGAATGTACTGATTCTAGAGACTCAGAACACTCAAATAAACTATGTGCTACAGGATGAGGTCCCAAAGTCTTACAAATGATTTATAACCCTTCCTGGACTGTTTGTTTCTCACCAGCTCTTGAATTAATTTAGATCAGGGCATGATGCATTGCTCTTTGAGATCTTTTGGCAACTACTTTATATTGCCAAACAAGTTCCTCTTAAAGGGACAGGGGCAAAATCAATTTTTTTTTAGCTTTCCATCATGTCATTTGGGGTGTCTAAACGCTCGCCCTGCCTGAGCGTCACCTTTCCCACGCAGTTCCTTCAGACTAGCAGCAGCTGTTAATAAACACCTGGTGGAACTGTGCATCTGCTGATCTCATATGATCTACTTCTCAGTGAAACACTGGCAAAATCATTGTTAAAGGCTTAATGGAGAAATGCTGTTATGATGACTTCCTGAAAGCAGAGTGTCAGAAAGAGGAGGAGCTGCTTAAAGAGATAGAGGCCCAATTTCTTTCATATTTTTGACAACTGGAGTTAACAGAGTTACATTTGGACTATAAAGTGACTTCATATGTGTGTGGAAAACACATAAAACTGTCCCTTTAAGTGATTTCTTTAGTCTATTGATCTGTCAGTAATCAGACCTGAAAAATGTGGTTAATCTGTGATAATTTTGATCTTAATGTCTTTATGTGACCCATTTTTGTATCACTTTCCTCATTGTTGGAATCTCAGTTGTTCAGCTGTGAGTTTCTGGTAGTTGGATGCAGATTTTTCTGGTGTCTCTGTGGAAAACTAGTCTGGTTATTCAGCAGGTTCAAAGGTTTTCAGCGGGAAAGAGACAGAGTTCTGTCCAAACTGCTTGTGTTTGTGTGTGTGTGTGTGTGTGTCTGGGGGTTGTAGGTAGGACTGGCCTGGGCACATGCAGTAAGTAGCCTTTCCTCCTCATTAACCCAGCAGTGCACCTGTGATCACTCTGATATTCTCTTTGAGAGCATTAGGGTTCCCAGCAGGGGATTTGCTGATGGGGGGGGGGGGGGTTGGGGTTTTGATCCTGGTGAATTGGGTGTGGCACGCTTGCCCGACAGCTCGCCTCATGTCTGCTTGATAGGATAAAAGAAGAAGCAACGCACTAATAAGCCTTTGTTGCAGGGCAGGCCCTGCTTGAATACAAATACACTCAGAACTTTGCAAACGGTTCAAATGAGGTAATAAATAAAGTCATTATAGATGCCTTCAGAGAAATAGACGCGTAAGTTGTAATCATTATTAAAGCTAATTGTATATAACTGTATGCAAAATCTTCCCAGACTCATCAAGAACATTGTGAAACAGATAATCCTCTGAATATATTCATTTTGTTGATTGATAATGTGGATCTGTATGTAAATGAGCAGAATTAATCAGCCCTCCTTTGTTTTCTTTACTCTGTTGCTAGCCGTTTCTCTGCTAGCCTGCACTGCAGGACGACCTCCCAACAATTTAATATCTGAAAGTCTTTGTGAACCATTGATACTCATAAAGAAGAAGCTGAAACCAGGAGCTGATTTAGCTCGTTCGAGGTTTGTTGCTTTTCCAGCAACTTCAGCACGGTGATAATGACCACAGCAGCCGGGATAAGGCGGCCTTTGTTGGACCTCAGCATCTAGTCGGTTTCTGTCGTCAGAGGTCTAATTGGAAAAAGGTCTTCTATTTATAGTGTTAGGATGAAGGCCAGCATCTCATACCTGGACGCTCTCACCTAAATGTCTTCTCTTTCACACTTTTTAATAAAGATAAAGGAGGAACCACTGCCATTTACACACTCAAAATGTCAGTTTTGTAGACTTTTTCGAAATTGAACTCGCATGATGAAAATTAAATTTACTTTCTGAGGGTTGATCAGTCACACACGGCTGCAAAAACCTTTACCAGTAACTATGAATGTTTAGTTTCAAAACTTCCTTGGAGTTCAAAGTTCAGCCACGACAACAAGGCATCTGTTGTTCCTCTGATCGGTTCCTTCAACCTGTCATTTTCTAAAACGTTTTTGTTCAGAAGGTCAGAATCTCAGCTCTGGAGAATTGGCTCAGCTGTGTTATAAACAAACACAGCTGAAAAAAAAAAAGCACATCAAGTTACAAATGTGACTCAACAGATGATGCGCTGTAACCAGTGTCTTTAAAACCGACTTTAATATTGAAAATGCTGAAGGATTGCCCTGATTTAAATCAAGATTTTTACGTTCCCAGTGGTGCACACTTGTAAAAAGACCAAAAACACAGCTTAGTTTAGAAATGTAGACCATAAGTGCTAACATTAGCATTAGCATGTCAGCCTTGAGATCCTATTTTAGTCCTGAATAACTTCACTGATAGGCTGACTCCTTTTAGCACAGCTTTAACACCACCATAGTATTTTTCAGTGTCCCATCAGATTGTTTTTGAAGAAATAATTAACCCTCAGTTGACCAAGAGAAGCGGTTTTGTCATCCATTGCTGTTAGTGGATGTTGCTTGTGCATCAGATTTACAGGGGTACCAGAAACACATTCCATCTGGAACCTTTGTATGTAAAAAAAGAAATGCAATTAACTGCGCTAAAATGTTTAACACGTTAAAATCTATGTAATAATTAAACTAAATTAAAAGTCCCAACCAAAAAATGATACATAAACACAGAAAACATAATCATGACATTCATTTTTTTTTTACATTTAAACACTAATTTTTTACAATAACGATAAAGGGGACTTGTGCCTCAAGGCAAGCCTCTCTGCTTATTTCCTGCTCTCGACTCCAGCACCAGAAAAAGATTTGATTGCCTCTTCAAATTTTTTTATTTTTTGGTTTTGTTTTATTAAAAATGCTCCCTGCACGTAAACAAGATGAGCTGCATAATTCTCCTTCTTTTATCTAAGCATACCGATCCATTCAGTGAACAAAAATCCCATTACATGTCCCTGAGCTATTGTTTCATTTTTAAAATGGAAGTTAAATAAAATTATACTGAGTGTTTTCCTCTTAAACCAAAGCATTTCTACCGGTATTCCTGAGCTACTGACCTAAATGTGTTCTTGTTCCCAGGTCAGTTTGAGTTAACGTTGCTGTAACTCGAGTAAAAGATGATGTATGCAGTTGTTAGGGTTGTTGGAGAACAAATACGTCATTTCATTAATGTTTAAATTTCCAGCACTTCCCTGTAATGCACTGCTCAATCACTCCAATTCTAGCTTTCAGGGAACTTTGTTACCGTCAAGCTCCATTTAACTGTTTGGTTTTGTTGGTTTTTTTTTAACACTGATAGCTAAAGAAACTCCCCCATGAGGCAGTGTTTAGCCCATTGACCTTTAATTATCCATCCTGTATCTGCAGAGCAACCTGCATGCCAGAGCCCAGCAGCTCTGCAGGGGGCCTTATTGGTGGGTCGTAGACGCAGAGGAACACGCCACACTCACTGTTGAACATCAGATACAAGCATAAATAAAACATTCGTGTTGCTCCTTTAATGAAGTCTCACCCACCGGGTGTAGTGATGAAATATTTACGCAGCTGTAGGAGAAGTTGCGAAGCAGAGGGAATGATTAGTGATTCTTTCAAAGTCAGAGATTGCAGCTTTTTTTTTTTTTTTTTCAAAATTTTTAAATGACGTGAAGCAACTCAGAAAAGTTTCCAAATTAAAAAAAATATATTGCTTGAGTTCAGAATGAAAATACAAAAATATCCCAAATCCCTTTAAATTACACGACTATTTCAATTTCATTGATATCTTAATATAAAAATACAGTTTTATATAACTTAGCAAATCAACAACAATCATATTTATTTAAAATAAAAAAATTAACATCATCATTTATTCATAAAAAATATCAGGCATTATTCTCTTCTGCACTTAATAATAAATGGACTTAAGCAAAAACATAGGACATAGACTAAATAGTCTTTAAATAAAGTTTCCTGTGTGCAGAATTTGACCCATTTTGTTCTGCTTTCTATAGGGTAAAACATGCACGAATAAGCTGGTAATTAGGGGTGGGTGATACAGACCTCAAACTTTATCACACTATTTTGTTGTACCTTTGTGACAACAATAAAGATTATGGTAAAAAACAAATTATTTATTACTTATGTTTAGGTAACTGTATGGCTGTGACAGCATGGCACAGCACTCACATCGCCACAACATTCTTGGAAAGACATTTGAAACAGACTTCTTCAGGTTGATTTACATCGCTATACTGTAAACAATAACTGCATTTAAGTCAATAATCCCTTAATATTGGTCGAAAAGTATTAGTTCCACTGGATGATTATTTTTCTTATAACATGATAAAAAATGTCTTGGTATAGCAATCTTCTAGATAGTTTTTCTTACTTAAAGTGTACTAACATATTTGAACAAGAAACTAGACAAAATACTTGGTAAGATTTTGTTTTTTGCAGTGTACTACTGCATCTCTGTTTACAGACTCCATGTGTTGTCCATGAAAGTATCCCAGCCTTGTTCTCTCTGTGGGCGTCTTGAGCTGAGAGTTTTCACCTCCTCATTGACCTTGGAGGACAGATGAAGGCTCTGACCTGAAGCCCTGACATGCTCGGCTGCATTGAAAAAAAAGAGGACTCAGATACGTAAAGAAGTGTCTTTGAGGAGATTTGCAGCACTTCCTTATCTCTCTGTGTGCGAAAGAAAAGAGCTCCAGCCCCCTCACTGTCACTCACATCAGGAACAGGCTGCAGGGAGATTTGTGCCAGATGCTGCTTCTGAAAGCACATCAGGTGGACAAGGAGCTCTCATCCCCATAGTGTGTGTTTTCTCTGTGTGGCGGTGTGTATGTGTGGCCTTTGATGTCAGCCAGTAGTCGGAGTCCCCCAGGTGTTCGGCAGCACATCAGGGCTGCATATTGAGAAACACTCCTGCATGTTATCCACTCTTACATGCCGGCTTTTTACACCCTCCTCTCTCTGAGGGACTCTTAGTGTTGGTGTAAAACTTTCAGATTGGATCTGCAGGAACTAGAAGTTCTTAAAATGCTGATCTGTTCACATATTTTCTCTTGAAGGCCTTAAAATGCTGATTTTCTCTCAAAATGCCTGCAAAGAAATTTTCACTTTAAAGCAACTTGCAAAAGTATTCATAGCTCTTAAACCTTTAGTAATTTATTTATTTTTTTTTGCACCGATTGCAGTTTTATGGCCGATCACCGATCTTTGAAAGGCCTGACCTCCCAATTTAGATTTTTGTTGGATTTTTTTTGTTTGTTTTTTTTTGGTGAGGTGACTATTATTCATCACATATGGGCAGACGGGACCTTTTGGGTGGACCTGTCAGTCAGCCCTCTCTCATGGCAGAGAGAAAATGGACAATGGCAGATTTTTAGACCTTTGCAGAGGAATACAAGATCGGTTTCACAATTGTTTCCTAGACTCAAATATTAAAAACTTTTTTGAGGTTCTTATTGATGTAAAATGTATAAAATTCATATTCTACTTACATAAAATGCAATTAAGATATATAAAAGTTTCAGATTGTAACATGACGAAATGTGGAAAGGTTAAAAGGCAATGAATAAATGAAAGGCATTTTCCAAAATCATGTCCTTTATTTAAAACTGTTTGTTCTGTGACTTTGTAACACGGTCCACGCCTTTTTAATTTCTTCTTAAATCTTCAACAATTACCCTGATCTGTACAGTGAAAAGGAGGGATTAAACAGCATTTCCAAGATTACATTTTTATGTTCTTAGAAGCAGCCAGTCTAATTTCATGCCTCATGGAGCTTGTGAAAGATTAGTGTGAGTAAATGAGGCCGGTTTGTTGTGTCAGAGGTGATTTGGACTCTTATCAGAGGCTGAGCTGCAGATCTACTGGAGACCTAAGCTGACAGCCTTAATGGAATGGGAAAATCCAGTAATAGTGACCACTTTAGTTAGCATCTGAGGGTATTGTCTGCCTGTTTGGTGCATAATGAGTAACTGTATGCAAAGGCTGTCCTGGAAGTGCCCCCCTCATTTGGTTCTTTATTGTCAGATTAGCGGTGTGAGGGCATTGTGTGAGTCTGTCTCTTAAATGGAACAACTGAAAGGTTATTATCTGCCTTTATTCTGCTTTCTTTGTGAAGACCTTGAAGTGTCAGACTTGATTGTAGAGATGAAAATTGTCCCAATGTTTGTCTGGGTCAAGATGCAAATGGTTTCTTTCGCTCCAGAAAGTTAGGTGTTGTAAATAAGGTGCTGAAGTGCTGTGAAGTTCATCAATAAAAATTAAAAAAATTCTCTACTGAAGAACAAATTTACAACACAGTAATCCTGGATTTTTCTGTGGAACGTGACTCCAAATTATTTACTGAAAATGTGCCTTTTCACAGATTTTTCAAGCATTTATCTAGTTTGTTTATATTTAAAAAGTTATCTATAGAACTAAACTAAAAGTTAGCTGCGCTGTTAGCAAATTAGCAGCTGTGTGCTCACCACTGTCTAGCATATTCTATATAAAAACAGTTTGGGAAGCTGAAATACTTAGCAGCAGTGCTACTTGACACACTGTTGGCTGGCATTCGCAAAGCAGCCAATCCAGGAGGGTATTTATTTTTAGTGGTGCCAGTGTAAGCACCACCAGGAGGGGTATGGAGCGTAAACCTCTTGTGTGGAGAAAAAAAAATCAATTTCACAGCAGTTTGGTCAGCTAATAAATAGATTTATAAACAGAAAAACAAAGTGTAATTTCAATATGTTTTAGTTTTATAAACCCACAATGTAGTTCTAGTCCCCATTATTTCATTATTTACAGTTTTTATGTAT
The DNA here is from genome assembly GCA_903066825.1 of Alfaro cultratus. Lineage (NCBI taxonomy): Eukaryota > Metazoa > Chordata > Actinopteri > Cyprinodontiformes > Poeciliidae > Alfaro > Alfaro cultratus. The sequence continues at coordinate 12,456 of CAEFZX010012490.1, read as the reverse complement.
GTTTTCTCAATTTCAGTCTTTGCTATTTTGTTAGTTTTAGTTTACTATAATGGTTGGGGGTTCTGTCAACTAATACAGAAAATAAAATGGATTCCTGTTCTTTACCCCTGAATGAATTATCTCTGTATAACGCAGACACAGACAGCAGACAGACACAAATGTATTCACCAGCACCCCGACAGGCAGCAGTTTTGGTTGTCAGGGTCTGCAGATCATGGGTCATGTGTGTTGGTGCTGCATTAAGTCACAACAGGAACAGATAAGAGCGGCCCCAGGTTGGCTTTGGAAGCCAAATCTGCAGCAGCCCCCCAGTGCTAATCGGATTAGCTGAAGAGTTAGCAGTATGGCCCCAAGGAGACACAACGTTTTTTACACTGACTTCTGCGACATCGTTTCTTCCTCAGCCTCCATAATCTCCTTCTTGTCTCAAAGCCCTTTCAGATCATCTGTATCGCAGTCGACAACAACAAACTGGAGGCGAGGTGAACTGGTTTTAACCTCTGCTGGGTGGGGGTGGAGGTCTTTTCCACCCAGGTGGGGGAACAATGGCGCACCCGTTTTCTTAAAGAAATGGTTGGGTGAGCACCGCTAGAGGCAGGCGGGACAGAAATGAAAAAAAATGAGTTGAGAAATTATTGGTGGTGACGAAAAAGAAGAGGAGGAGGAGAGCGAGGAGGAGGAGGGTTGTGGGTGGTGGAGGCTGAATGGAGGCAGCAGGGTGGCAACTGAACTCCTAAAGCGCCTTCATGCATGATCTGCTTCAGCCCACGCTGGAAACATGTAGGAGCACCCTGAACTTTAGCTCCGCCTAACTGATCCTTCTTTATCATATAAAGCCGTTTGTTAAAAACAAAACATTAAAGTTCCTGCTCCAGGGTGAAAATACTTTGGACCATAATAACTGGAACTTTGGCAAAATGTGTATGGATGATTTTAATCATGACACTTGACAAAATGAAATGTCTGCTTCTGGTTTTCACAATTGTTGTCTGTATGATGGTTTTATAATGTTTTTATATTTTCATGATGTAACGCGCTTTGAGCTGCGTTGCTGCTGAAATGTGCTACGCAAATAAATTTGATTGATTGACTGTCATTCATATGTGGAAACTGACGTCTTATTAGGGTCATTGGATTTACGGAAGAAAAAAGAAGCAAAAACTGTGGATGTTTTTTAAATTAATTTCCTAGAAAGAACTTGGAGATTTCTGAGTTTGAGAAGTCGAAAATGTGCTAGAAAAACGGCACATTTTGAGATTAATTTCAGAAATTTCCTACCAAAAACTTTGACATTTTTGAGTTTCAAATATTTCAAATCTTCAACTTTTCAAACTCAGACAATTTCCAAGTTTTTTCTAGAAAACTCCTAATATTTTTTCTGCTCAAAAAAAGAGTAGAGACCCACATTATGATGCCACCACCTCCATGCTTGACAGCTAGTTTGTACTTTTAAGTTTTTAAACTTCACAAAACATGTTTTTATGTCTCTGTGGCTAAACAGTCAACCTTTGTCTCCTTGGTTGTTGAATTATGCATCTTTTGTCTCTTCCACTAAACTTTCCATTACTCTTCTTGGATGTAGCACTGAACTGCCAACTTCTTTATCAAGGTGTCAGTGTCTAATGTTGGTATAATACATTATTAACGTAGCGTTCTTTTTTCATTATAAAGTGAATTTTTTTTTTTTTTACTGTAAGCCATGATCTTCAAAATTGAGAAGTAAATCTATATAAGGAATCTAAAAATATATGAGTATGACTTTAATTGAATCATAGAATCTAACTTTCTGTGACATTTTAACTTATTGAGATGCTCTCCCATATATTTAAGCCTGTTTTTATCATTTTTACTGTGTATTGGTGAAAATCCACTGGAAGCTCAAACGTCAGCATTTAATTCCTATGTTTTTAATCAGCCTATGCAGTTAAAAAAATAATAAAATAAAAGCCCCAAATTAATAATAGTAATGTCTATGAGGTCTGAACGTGAGAACAAAGTCCCACTTGCTAATGAGTTGAGGAAATTAAGTTACACTACACTGAACATAACAAAGCACCTAGCAGCAGTGTGAGAACGTGGGAGGAAAAATAGGGTTTTCTTTTAAGATCCCCCAAAAGCAAATTAAAGAGAAAAAAATGACTTTCTTTTGGTGTCATCCTTTTTTATTATTATTTGTCACTGCATGAATGGACCAATAGAACAGCTGCCAAGTTCAACATGGCTGAAAAAGCTCTTGGCACGCTGAATCAACAGCCCAGCGTCGGACTGGCCAGCCTTCCTTCGACTGCATTCCCAAAATGACACCAAGGGAACCGATTTTTCTGGCCAAGATGTGGTTTTGTGGCTGCAGTCAGTCAGGCAAAAGGAAGATGAAAACGATGCCATGTGGACAAGAAGCCTTTTTTCTTCTTTCTTTGTGCCAACGTGTCTCCAGATCGGCTTGGGAGGACAGTGATCTGCCAAGCCCACTGCACTGAGAATAAAGCTAAAGGTCAAAATTAGTTAGAAAGAACACAGTCGCTATGAAATGGATGTTTGATTTATTGTAATTGTGAGTTTTCCAGTTGATTTATGTGCATTTAAATGTGCGTTTCAGTGTGGGGCAAAGTGGAACTGACTATGAATGACAACCTGGAGGCGTACCTCGGTGACCCAGCTGAGATCCCCTGCCATTACAGCTTCACTGGTGTGAACGAAGAGCCCAGCTTCGTCATAATCCAGTGGTTTGTGGTAAGTAAACTGACAGTGTCCGTCTGGAACTAGCTGTACCAGAAACAGTCATGGTTTCTGCTTCACTTATAGCATAAAGCTTTAGTTTGCTGTAATATTCCATGGAGAATTGCAGGTTGATGCTTGCAGTTTTCAAATTTATCTGCTTAATCACAACACAGCAGCAGTGGTGGGCAACGATAATTAAAAAATTAGTTTTCTCTAACACTAAAATACTAATATGAACATTAGTTCCACTTTTTCGAAAGGGCAACACCAACACAATATTTAGCGGATAATTCCCTTACATATTCATTTTGTGTATATCTTGTTCTCAACTCTCTGTTTGTCCCATTAGTTTTGCTTGAAATTAAGATATTAGGGAAACAAAAGAGACAACTTAAGGAGAGGAAGTGCTGTGTGATCAGTCTTCACCCTCTTTACAATAAGAGCATGAAAAAGCTAGTAACTGCTTTCAGAGTGCTTATCAGTCGATAGCCAAAGCTTTAATACAGTTGTTAAACTTAATTTAACTGAAAGTTTGCAAAACAGCCAAATAAGCTTCTTTAAGTTCACAAAGAAATTTTGAGTTTAAGTTTACAAATAAACACTTTAAAATTTATCCAGGAAAATCAAATCAGGGGAAGCTAGCTACGCTAATGTTAAAGTTAGCAAAAATGCTAGACATAAAGTTAGCTGTGCTACTAGTGCATTAGCAACATTCTTATCAGTGTAGATCGTGACTAGTTTTGATCATCTTGATTGATTGCTATGTTCGTTGACAAATTAGAAAAATAAACTCTCCAGTGGTTCATTTCTTGCTTATCCAAACTTAAATTATAAGTGACAACTTGTAACACTAGTCCCTTTTATAAAACACTTCAAGATGAGTTTAAGGCTTCTTTCTGCCGTCTCTTTGTTTTGTGAATGGAACGCCGCTGGAAGGCCCTTGACTTGCCTAATCTATGATGTTTTAATTCAGTGTTCTCATCCTGTTTCTCTTCAGAGATCTGCAGGAAACGGCTCACGGATGCGGATCTTCTACAGTGACATCAACCAGCAAATAGTCGACAACAACACAGACTACAGCGGCCGCATCGAGGTGACCTCAGACCAGAGAGGAAACACACTCCTGATCCAAAACGTCCAGCTCTCTGACGAGAAGGAGTTCTTCTGCCAGGTCAACGGGCAGGAGGCTGGCAATGCCGAACGCAAGACTCACCTCAGGGTTTTTGGTAAGACAGCGCACAAAACAGCAAAGTATAATCTAATAGGAGATTTAAACACCTTAAACATCTGCAGTTGCATATGTAGCTGTTATAATTTACCAAATATCTCGTTTTTCAGCTCCTCCAGAGGTTCCAGAAATTGAAGGCGTCCCTAATGGGATTTCTGTGACCAACACGATGCCGTCTAAGGTGGGTCAACTCAGACTGAAGGTCAACAAATGCAATAAAATCCTAAAAAAAATCTGGATAATTGAAACTGTATAAAAACCCCTCCAGGTGGCATCGTGTGAGGTTCGAAATGGATTTCCTAAACCCAACATCACCTGGTATAAGGATAGCGAGCCACTGGTGCCTAAAGTAGGACGTAAGTTTTGACCCCTGTGGCTTTTCCTCCTTATTTTAGAGCATTTATATCAAATTGTATTTGATTGGTGTAAAAGTTTAACCCCTGGCTTAGCAACAGGTTCCCTGAAAATTTTAAAATAAGAAATACCCACAAAATATTCCATGCACGTTTGGTGAGCTGCTTTTACCACTCTATGTCCTGCACAATGGCTGCTGGAAAAGACAAGTGCTCAGTTGTTGGTGTGCTGGAAGCTCCACTTCTACTTTTTTTAAATATGTATTGTTGTCTAATTGTGTATTTGTTTGCAGCTATTTTCACATGCAAGTTTAAATGTTGGTTTGGGAGTTGTGGCCAGCAGCAGCTTATTTGGATTTAAAGTGACAAGACGCCCTAAAACAACTCATTCTGAAAGGATCTCAAAATAGACAGAACTGACCAGATAAAATCTCATTATCTCAAAATGACTGTGCAAATATGTAATGAACATGTTTTGTATTGTCCTCACCTGTCCAAGGAAGCATAATAGTATCTACACCCAGAGGATGCTGACTACTTGAATAATCAGGTTTTCTAACATTTTCAGCCACAGAAGTTCACATGAGCTGATTCAAACACTTCATTTTAACATTATTTCTTGCTGTGTTTTCACCGTTCCAGAGGTCAACGTGATCATCCTGGTGACCCGGGAGTCCAGAGGCTTCTACTCTGTGCAGAGCACCCTGGAGTACAGGATACTGAAGGAGGACAAGGACTCCCATTTCTCCTGTGAGGTCAGCTTCTCTGTCCCGGGAGCCATCAGGACGAGGATGTCCCAAAGCATCAACGTCACCGTTCACTGTGAGTTTCATACTGTTATACTGACCGGTAGTAGAGCAGTAAGTCACTAATTAAACTCTAATGCTGTCTGTCTCACCTCAATTCTTGACTGTAATTGTCTCCAAGTTTTGTCACCATAATTGCCTGACAACGCTTTAATTAGTTCGGCTCAATGCTTCCAGCCTTTGCAGTTAGATAAACAGTTTCCTTGCTGTTCTGTATTGTTTCCAGTTCTGTTGCTAATTTCATTTTCACTTTAAACCATACTTTCTTTTTTGGCTTGCAGTTTGTTTGCTTCTCCTAGGGAGTTTATTGTTTTGCATTCAGCTGTAAAAGATGCTAATATAATTGAACTTGCACTTTGTGAGTGGAATATTCATAAAAACACCCACGTCGGAAAAGCTAAAGCCAGTAAATCCGCATTGCTGGGGAAAACTCCTGGAAAATGGAGGAAAACTGGTGCGCAGAGGTTAAACGCTCAGATTTAAAATCTCTTCTCTTAGTGTTCCTCTCGAATCATACTAGTCACCATTTTATGTCTGTGACCGTTTTAATAATCTAAACATTGCTATTAATTTAATTAAGTTTTAATATTGAACATTGAATGAGCACCCTGCTTAACAGCAGAGTATCAAAAAATTGGGTTAAACTCCTGTCATTCCTCTCCACGGAAATCTTTAGTAAAAGGCGAAAGATTTATACGATTTGAAGAGAAACAAGAGTGCATGACCTGCTACTGCTGTAGGTCCCCATTTGTCCTGTCATCATACCCACTTCACTGACGGTCCTATTCTACTGGCACCGAAAAGCTGGCCACGCCTCTATTTTTTAAACCAGTTTAAAGTCTTTTTTTCTTCTTTTCAAAACTTTTTTCAAGTGGCATTTTTTTTTTCCACTTTCAGTTTTAAAATAAATTTTAAGTTTTAATTGTTTTTTCTTTTTGTTTGTTTCAAATGTTCCTATGAACAAACTTTATGGCCCCAATTTAGGTCCACAGCACTCAGTTTTTGTTCACCACAAAGATTTGGTCGTTCAGGCTAGATTTGTCGATAGTGGCTGTTTTCTAAAAAAGTCGGTAGAGGAATCTGAAAAGTTGCTCAAAATAGTGACAAAGTGCTTTGCTACATTATTGATTCTAAAATATGCAGAGTTATAGTGGAACTAGTAACATTCCAAAAGTTTATTATGTTTGTGTAAACAGCCTCNCTAATCTTTCCACTTCTCTTCACACTTGGCCGTGCCCATTGGTGTCTCTTAGCCCCGCCCACTTTGGTAGAATTAAAAATTTACCTTAATAAGGGGTTTAGTTACACTTTGAAGGTAATCTATTAAGCTTCCTTGATCAGGAAAAAAAGGTTATTTTGCAGTTGTGAGGAAGAAAAGTAGGTTATGAGAGAGGGGGAAGACATGCAGCAAAGTTTGTCGTGCTCGGACTCGAACCCTTGAAAGCCTCTTTGAGGACAAAGGCCTCAATATGTGGGTTGAACTTTACCTCTCCACACCACTTACATGAAATCATTCCTACATAAAGAAATTTCAATCTGCTTTGTTTTGCGTCGTTCAAGCTCCTTTTAGGATGAGGTGTTAAGGCTTTACACAGACAATGCATTGATATCATAAAATAACACAACATTTTTGCCGTCTAAGGTGGGTCAACTCTGGTCCCACTGTATGCTGTAAATTGTTCCTAGTTGACAAAGTATTTTCATATTGAGCATAGGAGGAGCACCACACTAAACAGCAGAGGGGGTAGCGCCGTCAGTGAAGTGGGTATGATGACAGGACAAACGGGGCACCTACAGCAGTAGCAGGTCATGCACTCTTGTTTCTCTTCAAATNTTGTATAAATCTTTCGCCTTTTACTAAAGATTTCCGTGGTGAGAAACAACAAGAGTTTATTGAAATTTTTTGACACTCTGCCATTTGGTGGGGTTTTCTTTCTGTGTTATATATAAATATATTATTGTAAGTGAACTCTCAGAATTACAGCATAATGTGTAACATTAGCTAATATTTAGTGTTATGTGTAAAAACCATAGAAGATGAAGGAACAGCCCCTTTCACCAGGTACTCTAGTCTCCATGCTTGGAGTCTATTGATTGATTGATTGATTTTTCTTTTCAATATTGTCAGGGGCGGGGCTATGGCTTAACAGGGAGATTAGTTACATGTTAAAGGTAACCTACTACGCTTCTTTGAACAGGTGAGAATAGATCTATGGGAGCAAAACATGTTCATGACATTTTTTGTGTGAGACCATTAAATGATGAGGTTTTAGTCTGTTCACTTCTGCCTACTTTAAGCTTTCAGAATTAGCTGTTTTAGGCTCCACACACAGTATCAACCTGTGCTCAAATCATACTAGTCACCATTTTATGTCTCTGATTTGTGAATCTCAACATTGCTATAATTTACTAGAGTTTTAATATTTTAACATGGTATGAGCACCCTACTGAACAGAGTATCAAAAAATTGGGTTAAACTCTTGTCATTCCTCTCCACGGAAATCTTTAGTAAAAGGCGAAAGATTTATACGATTTGAAGAGAAACAAGAGTGCATGACCTGCTACTGCTGTAGGTCCCCATTTGTCCTGTCATCATACCCACTTCACTGATGGCGCTATTTAAGTAAGCAACATAAAAACTCAAAATTCAAATATTTTACTCTTGTTGATTAACTTTAGGCCTGTCAAGACAACAAAGTTTGCTGGACGATAAATTGTCCCAGAAGTTATTGTGATAAATGCTAATATTGTTGTTTTTAGACAGTTTTCAACTAATGTAATGGTAACACTGTTATATTCAAGAACACGTTCTCACAGATCAATAAGCTTTAAGTTTTAATGAATATTTAGCACTGGACATGGAAGACATGTTAAATATCCCCAAAAAATAAACAAAACAGAAAATACAAATACAATGAATTATTAAGTCTCTGTAAACAAAGTTGTCCTTCAAAAAAGCAGCAAGTTGAGACCAAAACTTCAAACTGAAGACTTTTGCCTTCCAGTTTTTGGTAGAAAGACAAAATGCAAATGGATTTTATTCAGCTCGTGTTAATTTATCAATTGACTTATTGCTTATTGCAACAGGCCTATCTGTCTCTTAAAAAACTATCACACCATAGTGACAGTTTTACCAAATATGTAAAAACATATTCTTTATGACTATTGGCTATTGATTACCAGAAACAAAAGCTGATTTGGGGATTTACTCTTTAAAAGTGACTTTTTGAGTTTTAATTTGGAGAAGTCATTTGTAATATTGATTGTGTTGATCCAGTTGGGTTTTTGTTTCTTATGAACATCTGATAATTTACATATTTTACCTGTAAACTCAATCTGCAGGTTCAGCTGTATCAAATAAAATTTCCTCTGGTTATTGTTGGAACAGTTTTGTAAAAAGCCAGACTGGATCTGTCAGCATTATGGAAATGATCTTATGAAGTGACGTTTCCAGCATGCTGAATAAGCCCTCCTAATTTAGTTTATTTCTTTGTGTATGCATGCGTGCGTGCATGGGTGTGTGTGCGTGTGTGTGTGTGTGTGTCTGTGTGTGTGCAGACCCCACTACCATGATGGAACTGTGGAAGGATTCGCCGCAGGGCTTGGTCAAAGAGGGGGATACCGTAGAGCTGCGTTGCCAGGGTGACGGCAACCCCCCGCCGATCTTCATTTTCAGCAAGGAACAAGTAAGAATGGAGCGTCTTTTCTCACCCTGCATCCCCCGAGAGCGAGTGAGTGACACACAAGAGACACGCAGGGAGTGTTTTTGAAATGCAGTGCTCTCAGTGCCCTGTGCAGACACAAGCATGGCGGGTCTGTGAGGACCCTGACCCGGCTGAGACCGGACGCCATGTTGGCGAGCAGGGCTCGTTCCCACGTCAGACACACATTCATTGTGTCTCTGCAGAACACAAAGGCTCAGCTGACTGCAGTCTGAGTGTTTCCCAATCAGCCAGTTGACAGACTTGGTCAGATAGAGTAGTTTGAAGAAAGGGAACATGTGGTGGAAACAACACATTTATGTTGCTTAGTCAAATAACTCCGTAAGTGAAGTTGGTATGATGACAGGAGAAATGGGGCACCTACAGCCGTTAGCAGGTCATACACTCTTGTTTCTCTTCAAAACATATAAATCTTTCACATTTTACTAAAGATTTCCGTGGAGAGAAGCAGCAAGAGTTTTACCTGATTTTTTTGATGCCCTGCTAATTGGTGGGGTTTACTTTCTGTGATAACTATAAAAATGTTAAGTTATTATTAAAATTCTGAGTACTACAGGAGCCAGAAGGTGAGTCTTAGCATTGTCAAACATGTATGTGCGCTCTCACCTGAAGCTCCACCTCCCCTCTCCCTCGGAAACTAAATGGAGTTTCCTTTTCAGGAGCCGCATGCGCCGTTGGAGAGCAAATGTAGTTGAGAACGCTAAGGCTAGTTAGCATGGCCACTGATGATGGTGGATAAACCATTTTTCTGTAACTTTAAGTTTCTCCACCATTAGCACATATAGCATCGAGTTCATGAGGTTGAGTGACAGCACTAAAACCTTCTTCCTGTCTCTGATTGGTTGCTTTTGGTCGGGAGCGATGCATTTCTTCATATGGCATTAGCAGCTCAGGTAGGAAGTGGAGATTGATGTTTTCACAGATGATTTTTTATGTTTTTATTCTCCAGTTAGTGATTAATTGATTACTAAATTAGTTAACAATTATTTCAGTAATCGATTCATCGAGATTAATCTGATAAATCGTCTAATCTCTATGTTAAACCGTTGAACCACTTCATCATCTGCAGTCAAGAAGAAGAAAGAAGGAAGAAAGCTTAAAAATTACATTCAAACGTTACTGAACAAACTAAATGGAGTTTCCTTTTCAGGAACCGGATGCGCCGTGGGAGAGCAGAGGTGATGTCCTGATTCTGCCGTCTGTGTCCCGGAAAGACAGCGGCATCTACCAGTGCCGGGTGCCGGACTCTGCTGGACAAACGGAGGTCAAAGAAGAGGTCACGCTCACGGTGCATTGTACGTAGGAAAACATGCGACACGGCTACACACCGGGAACTACAAGTCTGCAGAGTTATTCTATACTTTAGTATTTAGAGACTTTGAAGCTCAAATTCTGATTCAGGGCTGATCATGGGATATTTTAGGTTTTGTTCTGTGAGGCGTAAAACATCTTTGTGTAGAAATGTGATACTTAGCATTCTTCCGAATTGCTAAATCTGGAAAATTAGACATTTTCTAGAATAAATAAGGACATTTTCAAGTTTGAAAAGTAAAAAAATTTTCGTGGAGATTGAGCTCAGAAATTTTTTAGAAAAAAATGTGTGTGTGGGTGTGGGTGTGTGTCATGTCGTGCTTCATCCTGTTTCAGATTTGGACCCGGCTGTTGTGGTTCCAAAAGATTTGGAGTATATGGATAAAGGTGAAAATCTGGTGGCATCGTGCAACGCTCTGTCCTCTCTGAAAACCGTAACCATCTGGTACAAGGTGAATAAAAACACCTCATTTCAATTTGAAGTTATTCCCTGTTGGTTGTGTACTTTTTCCTTCGACTAAACTTTCCGTCAATGTCCTAGGATACAGGGATTTCTGAGTGGCCAAGTACTTTAGCTGGACTAAATTTCTCCTAAACTCTTGAATGGGCTTCATTTGATAAAACTCTCAAGACTGCAGTTATTTCCTGTTGCTTATGCACTTTTTCCTTCCACTAAACTTTCCATTAACATGTTTGGATACAAGGACATTTTTTAGCTACACTGGACAGCTGTCCAATCAGCAGTTTTCCCCCTGATTGTTGTGGCCATAAAGTTAGTGTTGTTAGTGAATTGACCATTGTCATGATGTTCTGACCTTGGGGTCGTGTTTGGATGTTTGCTTTGGGTTTGTTTAGGAAGGGAAGCAGGTAGGTCACGGCAACACGCTGCACCTGAACGATGCCACCTACGAGACGAGTGGACAGTACGTTTGCGAGGTGACTGTTCCCTCCCTGCCCTCCCTGCACACCAACGGCTCGGTTCACATCATCGTCCAAGGTCAGTGAGCCGCTGCTGCTAACTTCCTGTTACCTTTTAAGGTCAGAGCTTTGAGTTCTGATAGTTTCTAGAGGAAGTTCAGGGTTATGAAGACGTAAATGAAGCAGGATGAAGTGTTTTTATGGGTATATTACAACATCTTGGTCAATGTTTGTGGTGGCTGTTCCTCCAGGCGGGCCTCAGCTGGCCGGTTTGGAGGACGAGATCCAGCTGGAGGAAGTGGCCGGCCGCACGCTGAACCTGAGCTGTGAGGCCCGCGGGCATCCACTGCCCAGCATCACCTGGAGCATCACAGGCAGCCAGGTAACCGTTCATCCAACCATGCATCCAGCTATTGCATTGCATACAAACTCAACAACGCTTCTGATAAAACTATCCTTGGCTGGAGTCTAATAGTTGGTAAAGGCAGCACTAAAGACAAATATTCAAACATTTGCTTTGGAAGCTTTAGAAAAGAGACGTGCTGGATTTGTTTTCATGAAACCTTTGGTTACACCTAAAGGAAATTCAGTTTGTCCATTTTGAAAGAGAGATGTCGATAACTTTTGCATAAATAAAAATGTCTCTTTCTCTGTAGAACTGGCAAGAAGTGATGAGCAAAGCAAACGACCACATGACTCACAGCATGGTGTCGGTCAAGATCAACTCGGACGTTAGCGCCGTTTGTAACGCGTCCAACAACCAGGGCACTGAGGTCAAGGTTTTCAGCATCAAAGCCAGTAAGAGTCTCTTTCTTATGTATATTAAACACATGCAAGTTAAATGATCTGAATTAAAATTGGGAAATTGTTTGATGAATGAGTCACAGCTGTTCTTCCTCCTCCTAATTTAGCCCATTAAAACTGAATTGTTGTTCAACCTTAAAATGTTAAATTTATTGTTTGATTTGCTAAAAATATTCTAGACATTAAATAATATTTCTCACAGGATAAATTCATTAAAGAGTTTTTAATATAGTTTTTAAGTCTCATTCATTTTAGCATAAAAGACAAATTATGCAACTTGTTTGATTCATACTTTTGAATTATCCGCAGCAGCAGTAGACATTTGAAACAAAGGTTTGAGGTTGTTTGCTTCTGTTATTGTGTTAATATGGGCTGATATTGATTAAAATGAAGAGAAACTTAATGAAGTTAAAATGAAAACACCTTTGAAAAATAAAAATAGGGTTTCTGTTCAGTTTTGAAAATATTTGAAAAAATAATTTGCAAGCACTGTGACTTGCTAACTAGTTTATACTGCTAACCAGTGTTGTGAAGTAACGAAGTACAAATACTTCGTTACTGTACTTAAGTACAATTTTCGTGTATCTGTACTTTAC
>CAEFZX010012489.1:0-22151 GCA_903066825.1 Alfaro cultratus | reverse complement strand
TATATATATATATATATATATATATATATATATATATATATATATATAAATAAATATACTTCATATATATACTATATGACATCAGTAAGTATTGGTTATTGGCTAGAACAGCAGTATTCATTTCAGTTGTTGGCCCAGATTTTCATATCAGTGCATCCCTAATTCTAACATATGAAAATGCATTCAAAACTATTTAAGTGCCTTGCTGTTCAGGGTTCAGTTCTGCTGGAAGGTGAACAAACACATTCCAGTCTTTTGAAATCTCTAACAGTTTTTTTCCAGTGTTGACCCATCTTCAGCTGTGTCCATTTTCCTTTCACTTCTGACCAGCTCCTCTGTCCCTGCTGGAGACATCGTGCCCACATGGGAACAGTGTATTCAGATTTCTGTATTGAGGTAAAAATGTTGAATCTTGGGTCTCATATGACAAGTCCATCTCTTCTTTAAACCTTTTTTTTCCAGACTTGCTCTTCCACATGGGTTAGGTCTGTGAAGTGTGCAGCTATGTATATTCTCTAGTGAAGCTCTGAGGCCTTCATGGAACAGCTTGATTTATACTGAGGTTAACTTTCACAGTTTCTGTAAGTCAAAACTGTGAAAGTAAGTCATTTACTTCTGTAAGTCATTTATTGCTTTGGGTTTCTACTTAGGGGTATCAGATTAAAAGTGGTTAGAATAAAGATGGATTCCACAGTTTTCAGATGTTCAATCCTTAACAAATATGCAAAATATCATTATTTTCTCCCCTCTCTACTTCTTTGTGATAAAGTAGATAACTGGAGTTTCTGGTTGTGAACAGATTAATGGAATGCAATAAAGAAGAGCTTCAGTGTTTAATCAGCATTCTGTTTGGATCGGCTGATGATGATGCAACAGCTGCAGAGCAGTCGTCTTTCACCTAGCAGGCCCTCTCTTAACTCTGTTTTTCAGGCCCAGAGTGGCTCAGGAGTGACTTTGCAAGTTTGAACAATTTATATGGAAATCCGCCTGAAAAAGTCCTCAGGTTTGGGATCCCCAGAAATGGTTACCATGTTAGGCAAGAAAACCAATTTAAAGTAATGGTAAAGAGGTGGTTAGTCTTTTTTTCCTTCCCCCTCTGGAGTTATAGGTCTTCTAAAAAGTTTTAATAGGTGGACTTGTTTTGTGAATTGCAGAAATAACTTTTTTCTCCCCTTTAATTTGCAAGACCAGGTAAAAGAAATCCTCCCGCCCTAAGCTGGAAGACACAGCACACTACACCTCTGACTTTACACCAATGACTGAGAAAGACTCACAGATCTTCTTTACATTGTGAGCTTACAGTGCTTTTGAAAAATATTCAGATAACTCTTTTTTTTTTAAAATTACAACCATAAATCACAATTCTATTGAGATTTTATGCACTAGCTAGTGTAGCAAAAGATGTGAAGGAAGGAAAGTTACATGGTTTTCATTTTTTGACAAATAAAACCATCAAAAACATGCTATGCATTTATATATGCCCACATTTTACTCCTATATCCTTAAATCATATGCAAAGTGCTGCACAGGATTCCCTGTGCTCATGCATAGAATGGCCCACTTAAAGTCCAGGCCAAAGTCCCATCGCATGATGGATTGATGGTGACTCATGGATGAGTTTCTCTAGATCTTGCTGAGATATTAGTCCTGGAAATGTTCTTCAGGTGACAGAAGGCTGATTTTTCTAACTGTCTTTATGTGGCTCTGAATGTTCAGGTCAGAGGTCATCACTACTCCCAAGTTTCGGGCCTGATTGCAGGTTTTTAGTTGTAATAACTGAAGATGTGCTTTGACTCTAGATCTATAACTCTAGATCTAAAACTCTAGATCATTCCTCTTTAGGTTCAACTTCACTGTTTTTTTCTGTTCAGTTGGAGAAAGTTTTGGCTCATCCACACATTGATCTGTTCTAAGCATCTGATCAGTGATTGGATGGTTTGGAGTCAAGTGGTGACATCATAATGTAGAGCTGTGTATCATCTGCATAGTTATGGTAGCTTATCTTATTTCCTGTTATAACCTGAGCAAGTGGGAGTATGTAGATATTAAATAAGAGAGGCTCTAGGATTGAACCTTGGGGAACCTCATATGTGACTTGAAAGGTTTGACAAAACTTAAAAAATGCTTTTCAGAAACGCTCTTGATCCAGTATGACTCATCTTGACCTATTTTGCAAGGAAGTGTACAGGGAAAAAAGTGATTCTGAAACTGATAGAAATGTATCCCAACATACTTTCACCTGTAATTACAGCAAAAGATGCTTGTATTGAATATGGCAGCACTGAATGCAAAGAAATGCCATATATTTTTAGATTTTGATTCATAAAATGATTTATGCTTTACAGGTAAAAAAAATAAAAAAATGTTTTGGGATCTTGCATAAAATCCCATTAAATACAGTAAAGTTTGTGAAAGAAGCATCACAAAACATGAAAAAAAATCAAGAAACAGTCTGACCTATGAGGAAGGTAACACGTCACCTGCATACACGGGCCAGTCGGTTGCTACACAAACAGAAAGTAATGGGTGTCACTTGAGTAGACACCACTATTGCTGTAGGAAGCAACTACATTAATACTTTGAGTGGAATTAAAAACCTCATTGCAGCAGCTTCCTTTAATGATCTGGAAAGTAAAGGATATTAGCAAATACTCAGTGATAACACTGCCAATGCATTTGCCACATCTAATTTACGCGTCCTGTTTATGGCACATTCTCCTTTCCAATCGAGTGTTAAATGGGAAAATGAAATTTGAATATTAGAGCTGTTAAGGGACTTTTGACATTGGGCAAATACAAAGTGCCTGAAGTATCACATTGTCCTTTTAATGCTAAATAGTGTTATTATGGCATTGTTGGCAGGAATCCCACGGATAAGACATTGTATTGCCACAACATGGGGAGGGTGAAGAAAGATTGATTTTCTTTTAAATGAGCCTGGAAGACCTAATAAATTCATATAACATTGATAAAGGGCAGGATGGTGAGAAATTTGGGTAATCTGTGTTCTTCTCTACGCTCTGTGACATTGAGAAAACCATGTTTTATAGGAGATAAAGCAAGAGGAAAGTGACCTTCATCTTAATAGCAGAAAATAGTTGGGAAAAAGCTGAGAAAAAAACAATAACCAGATAAAAACTCTCAGTTTTTAAAGTGATTGCATGCCAGAGGAAAACATTAGGCATTGGAAACCCAAAGATATTTGGGAACGAAGCACAAAGTCAGATCGTTACCTCTTTAGACTGCACATCATGCAGCATCGCCTTTCACTCCCTTCTTTGCAGGTTCTCTAATCAAGTACCGCCTTTGTCTCCACCAATCATTTTAAAAGTTGTGAAATTTTAAAAGCTTAAGCTTTTCAAAGGTCTTACAGGAGCTGTTCAAATGCTCATGCATTGTGGCTTGAAGAGGAACTAAACTGCTACACATTGTGTTTGAAGTTTGTGTTTCAAACACAAACTTCAATGTATTTTATCTTTCACAGCCTAAATTCATTGTAATGGTAAATGGACTGAACTTATATAGCGCTTTTCCAGTCATTTTGACCACCCAAAGCGCTTTACACTAGAGTCACATTCACCCATTCGCACTCACAAACACACACACACATTCATACACCGATACGCAGATCGGTAGGCAATTTGGGGTTAAGCACCTTGCCCAGAGGCACATCGACATGTGGAAGCTGGAATCGAACATACAACCTTCCGATTGCAAGACGACTACTCTACCACACAGCCACAGTCACCCACTGTTGTAATGGCAACATCTTTACACAGTGAGCAGTGCCAAATCCATACTGTCAATGTGCAAAGAGTCCAGGTAACAAGGGGCCGACAGGACCGGGGTCAGGGCCAGGGACCATTGATAACTGCTTGCAGTTCTAGATGTTTTTACACCAGAATAAGGTAGTGAACTTATACATGCTTTTTACACAAGAATCTTTTCCAAAATCAATCTGAAAAGTTGAGATTTGCATTTGTATTCATTCCCCTTTAATCCACAACCCCTGAATAAAATCCAGTACAACTAATTGCCTTCAGGACTTCACCTAACTCATATGTGTATAATTTAATCTCAGTATAAATCCAGCTTCTCTGTGAGGATTAGTGGGAAAACTGTACGAAGAAGAGCCAGGGACACAGCAGTCATACCTGACCTGTCGTGTTGTGGCACATTGGGCCAACGGTGACTTAGTGATGGAGTTTGAAGCTGAGTTTAGCTGTAAAACAACATCTGAAGCTGTGGAGATGTCAACTTTGTAAAATCCATTATTTGAGGATGGAAAGAGTGCAGCAGACCTCGAGATAAAGTTCAGATTTATGGCCAGCGACAGTCATAACCCTGCTCTATGTGGTAGAGTGGAAAAAAAGACCGTTCTTGTTGAAAGGAAGCAACAAGTAGTCCTATTTACAGCAAACAAGTGGAAGAAGATGCTCTAGTCAGTTGAGACCAAAGGTTTTATGTGTGCTGAAAACTATCGCCGAATATCACCGTGAAAACAACATTCCTATGGAGAAACATGGTAGCGGCTGCAGCATGATATGTGGACAGTTTTGTTTCTGAAAGGAGTTAATGGAAAGGATGGGCAATCCTGGAATAAACCAAATTTAAGGCTTCAAAAGATTTTACTGTGGTGGAGGAGAGGAACCCTCACAGGGATCACAGCTGTGGATCTTATGCTGAAGTTTGTTGAGGCAGGACTGGTTACTGGACTCTATCAGTGGATAGTTTTATCCAAAGAAGCCACAAGAAATAACTAAAGCATATTCATCTGGCAAAATGGTTCAGTCAAAACCTAAGACCTAAGTCCAGATGAAAATTGATGTTCACAGACTCTCTCCATCAAATCTGGCAGCTAATTTTGTAAAAATGGATGAGCATAAAAAGAGACAAACCTTAACTCTTTTAGATGTTTATTTTCCTTAAACTTCACAAACATGCACTTCCATCAAATAAAATCCCAGCAAAAACAGACAAGAACTTTAAGTTTGTGGTTGTAGTGCTACAAAATCTGAAAAAGTTGAATATGTCTGACTCTGAGGACCCATTAAAGAAAAATAACTTCCTGACTCGTTTGCTGGCGAGATGACTCATTGCTTTTAGAATGAATATACTCATTTGCCTATATGCAAAAAAGATTTAACAGTGAAGACAGTTTGATATCAAACACATTTCTATTTATACCATCTGACTAAGTGCTTCCATAATAGCTGTCAAGCTGCTTTTGCATGGCAGAAGTGAGAAGTCAGTGGTTTCAGGGTTTTCAGAGCAGAAATGTGAGCATTTACATTTTTTCAGTTGCCTTATATAGCTTTATTTTTCTGCTTCTGTTTGTTTAGATGTTTAAATTTTGTGTTGATGGAGAGAGAACACAGAAGCCTCTTACTGGGGTCTGACAGGATGGAGTCCGTCTTGGGCAGGAACTGGTCACACCGGATTCCTTGGTAGCCTTCGCGACACCTGGGGGACAAAAAAGACAACAGTTTCTCTTTGAGACTGGAAAATCTCCACAAAACCTTCCTCAGTGTGTTTTCTGACGAAACAGTGGAGGTTTTTTAGAGACAAACAGACGAGGCAGGAATAGATAAATACAAAGAAGAAAGCAGTCTGTCAGGGCACTGAGCTTAACTGGAGGAGGTTGTTGTTGTTGGTCAGTGAATCCCAAATCCAAACACCTTGGTCAGGAGGAGAGAAATTCACTTCAATGACATAAATGATCACAAAGGGAAAACACAAGTTGTTGCAGGTCAGAGTCTTCGAAGGGCATTGAAGGTTTTTGCTGTGTCCTCTTTACAGAACCTCATAATAGCCTTTAAAATCAAACATTTTTTTATGATAGCAAGATACTACGCCTGCATTAATTTCCTAGCTCTGGCAGTTAAAAGCTCCCATCAAGCTGATTACAGAAGATCTGCAAGATTTTTCTGAAAGCACTGAAGGGCCCAAGTTTCTTCAAGAAATATAATCAGACTTATTTCAGTTTCTCCTGAAAAACAAAATCATGTCTCCGTCACTTTCTAGATGAAATAAATGTTCCAACATGAAGTCATTAAGCAGTACACCAGCTCTGCCTCCTCAGCCTCTTGTTCCTCTCTGGTACACCCGGCATGTACAGAATCCACAGAGTTTCTTGTAGAGGAAGTCTGAGATGAACAGAGTGAGAGAGCAGACCCCTGTGGGGCTCCAGTGCTGCTGGCCACCGGGTCGGACACAGGACCCTGCAGTTTCCTAAACTTTAGTCTCGTTCAACTGAATCTGAATCTGCATTGAAGAGATGTTAGCCCCTCCAAATGTGTGTCAATAAAGGAGTGCACATTCTAAGGGTTTTGAGCAGTCCTCTGAATTTGAGTGGCAAATTAAGAAGTAAAGAATAACCATTAAGTAGCTAATGAGTTCTGAAATGTACTCAGTCTGCCCTTCAGAAAGTGTCTTTGAAAAAGCGTGTTTTTTAATAAATGTCAGTTCAATAAATATCTCCTGATCAACATATAGAAGCCTGAGTGTTTCAGAGCACTGGAACACAGCGCAGGTTTAAACTAAGTGTGGTGTGAAGCCTCGGCTTCTTTGCATATCGGTCGTTGCCTCTGGCTGTTTGAACCTTCGCCTTCCTGTCTCCCTGCTTTTAAAGCTGCAGGTCTCACATATGGAAATGGACTTAATATGCAGTCTGCTCTGTTTTACTAAGTCTCAGATCTTACCTCTGTTCAAACGGTTTCTTTATTTCACCTCTTCATTTCTTTTGGCTTCACAAACACGTCTAGATTCAAGTGCACTGCATTGCAACAAAACCCACTGTGACTTTGTTTTACGAGATGAAGACAAGAGAAGATGTACGTCTGCCCTGACAAGACTCTCTAACATCTAGAGATTCATTTAAGAAAGTAACACTTTGAATTTGATCATTTTTTCACAATGGTAATGACAACCTTTTTGTGATCCATTCATTGCGAGTGACTTTTAATCACATCAGCTCTAGCTGGCGAACAACAACACAGACGAAAGGATATTTGGAGAGACACAAGCTGATGACAAAGCTGTGACTTTAAATCTGAGTCCAAACAACAGCCGTAGAAAAGATCCTCATCTCATAGAACGTTAACACAAAGTGCAAAGATGGGATGATAATCGATCACGAAATCCCTGCAAGAGGAGGGGCGACACCATTAAGGTGTAAAATCGAGGCATTTAGAATCCACTGCACAGTCATTATAAGAAACAAGCACTAACTATAAATACGTTTCATTTTAAGTCAGCAGGGTGGAGAGCAGGTGAGCAACATGATGAGGACTAAAAGAAAACAGAAATAAATGTCTGTGCAAGCCAAAGATTTAAGATTTAAATTCACAGATTATTTTATCTGTGAATTCAATAACTCTACATGTGAAACCCCCCAAAAAACTAATTGCTTTGATAAACCCCTTTAGTCCTAGCGTTAGCTTGTAATTACAGGTTATCAGTATAGAGTTTAAGTCAGATATTTACATACAATGTAAATATCTGAATCTTGAATCTTACTGAATCTTGATATAAAGAGAAGTATTTTTGTTATGAGATTCAAAATGAGATATTAAAACACATCCCTCTGACAGATTACAACTTCTCACTCCTTCTAGACGACAAACATCCAACAAGGTATTGCCGTTCTGTTACGGCCTTTCTTGTTTAAACAAGAACATTTTTGGATTTTTAAAAGATATAAAATCTGTTAAAACTAGAAAGTTTGTAATTACAACATTTCCTAGATATGGCAGCTAGAATATGCTTCCAAATTAACGTCATAAAACAGAGAGCGAGAGATAATTTTTTATACTCTCTTCAAAACCAGAAATTATAATCATACTAAGAACACTGTAAACAATAGATATTGATGTTGATGATTTGCTTTGTGAGATTCTGATGGATGATCTGAATTTTGCTTTTGATGGCATAGTTACTTTGAAAAAGTAACTTTAATCAGATTACTGACTAGTCCTTGAAAATGTAATTTAGTTACTTTATTGATTACTTGCTGTGGAAAGAAACTGAGTTAGATTACAAGTTACTTTATTAGTTACTTTCCGTAGCTGCTGACAACTCTCCGCCACCTCAAGATAAAAATGACATTGAGCTTTGATTATTTTATAATCATAACCTCAACAATGTATCTGCACTTATAAGGTTGAACATAATTTTATAATAAGGTGAGATAGTTCAATGGTTGCAACAGTCCAAAACAACAACAACAACAACAACAACAACAACAGCAACAACAACAACAACAGCAACAACAACAACAAATAAACCAAAACAAAACAAAACAAAAGTCATTTTTGCATGTTCTTGTGAGATCCACTACTGTCTGGAAAACTGTAAAAAGGATTTTAGAGTCTCGCTGTTTGCAGTTTTCTGGAGCGCAACATAAAGCTGAACATCATTTACAGCAAATATATTAACTTGACATTAACAAAGACACAGCGGAACGGATCAACCGGGAATAGATGGAGCCTCACTGAAGCTACCTGGATGTCAGTCACATAGAAACGGCGGTCACTCCCCAAGACGCACAGAGAAAATTTAATTATATTACTAGAGACAGTGACAAAAGTAGTAATGCAGTGATTTGGATAAGTAACTTTAATCTGAGATTACTCATTACTGAAAAAAGTGGCTTGGTTAGAATAAGGCGTTACAGTAACTTGTCGCTGACATCACTGATCAGAGGATCCTGAAGGAAACATCTGTCTGCGATATCTGGGTACCTGGGATACGCAGCGGAACATTGAGAACCCAAACACACCAGCAATTCCACTTCCCAGCTGCTTCGTAAAAGAAGAAGACTTTCAAGGGGCCTAGTCCAAGCCTGCACTTAAGCCAGTTTAATGTGTTAGAGTCTATGAATGCCCAAAAGCGCTCCAATGATTAATGGGACAGAACTCCTTCACAGCAATATTCAACACCCCTAGTTATCACCAGTGGTGCTATTCCTGGTTATTAGGTTTACTGAGCAATTACTTTCTCACACTGGGCCAGGTTCATTTGAATGACTTTAGTCTTTTATTTATTTATTTTTGGATCATTGAAAATATTTAAGCTTGACTATAAAGTAATACCAGAATAAATCTGGCAAAATCTGGTAAAATCTTTTTACCAAGAGTCTAGACTCTTGGTAAATTGCTTGCAAAGAGGAGGAAATGGATATTGGTCGGGTGGATTTGGTAGAGACACACACCTGCCCTGCAAAGGGTGATGTTTTGAGCATTTAAAAGGTGGATAAGCTTGTCATTTTGTTGTTCTTCACTAAACAACTGCTGTCATTCATTTTCATCTCACCATTCCTAGCGGATTGAGACTCTACATTGTAGATATTAGTAGCAGGCTGCTGTTTTACATGTTTTCCGTTGAAACCAGGATGTCACTTTGTAGCAGTCAGATAATACAGAGTGGTAGCTGACATTAGTTTCCTAAAGGCACCAGCCGACATTAAATTCACAATAGAACGAGTCTGATTTCAAGAAGAATGCTAAACACCCAGTACGGTCACCCAGGGGGATGAACCGGCTGCTTTCCTTACTGCATAAAAAGCTTTTCTTTGTCACATCCATCAGGCCACATCACCTGGCTGACAGATGATATCAATCATGCTGCTAAAAAGGCCTGGAAAAAAATCTTACAATTTGCCAGAATGTCTGCAGAGCCTCCCCCAAACCAAGTTAGTTGATTTCAGCTGTTAGAGACATTAAGATGTTTATTGACAAAGATTAGAAAAAAGTAATTATATGTTGGTGTGAAGGATTACATTTGCTAGCTCTACACTTTTTAATGATCATTAGCATCTTTAACTTTGAACGGAACAAAAATACTAAGCATCCACGAGGAGAATACGCAAATCCAATCAAACTATCCTCAGTCTGGACTCAATCCCAGGACCCTCTGGGTGCAAGAGCACTAATAACTGCACCATCATAATTCTAACTAGTAGGCAAATGCATATTCTTCTTATTGTATAACCTTAAACACCAATAAAGTCCTACAAACATTATATTTGTTTGTCCAACAAACTCTTTTCTTTCTAGAATTTCTTTTCACATATATCACACACCTCGTATTCCTAATGGAAAGGCACAGAAGGGGGAAAAACAGTTCTCAAAGTTAAGAGATGGAAAACTGATAATAGGTGAGAGACTGTTGAAGGGTATGAAAGAGTTGCACAGTCTCTAATTAGCAGCGCAGTCATTAATTAGAGACGAACAGAATTAGAACGCCCAGGGAGGAACGTGTTTGAGCAAAAGGTTAAATGTGAATCTTCCTCAAACCTACCAGGCGGAGGCTAAATATAGGCATCGTGTGCACACACACACAAACACACACACATACATGTTTGAGCAGCTATCTTTGCGGGGACTTTCCATTGACTTCCATTCATTTCTACAGCCTAAACCTTACCCTTACCCTAACCATTACATACCTGACCCTAACCCTGCCAAAACTCAATTCACACCTTAGTCCTAAATCTGACCCCTGACCCAAAAACACTGTTACTTTGGTCCCCACAAGTAGCAGTTGGTCCCCACAACGTATTAGAAACAAACGCACACACACACACACACATGCATAGACCTGTTTGCCCATGAGTGTATCTGCTCATATTACAAATATCAATTGAAATTTGCTTATGATTTTACTTATGTTTATGCTTTTTCAGAAAGCCAAAAACTGTTAAAAAGCTTTTACTAAAATGAGGAAGTAAATTCAAATTTTAATTTCCATCAACTTTTTTTAATGCGATACTTCAAAATGCACATACATCAAGATTAAAAAATGTAAGAACACTTCTGACGTAACTTTTCAGCACAATGACAGGCTAAAAGCTGGATATATTTTATGGCTTTTTACCAGATTATTTGGTAAATGCAATGATTATACATAATGTATGAATCAGTAGAAAACACGACAGCGTGCATTCATTATTTCTATTTTCTAAAATTAGCTATGAGGAAATTTGTCTTGTTGGACTTATTCAAGGCATCAATTAAAAGGCCTCTAGTTGGAGGAAACATTAAGTCAGGCAATGAAAGTTAACAATTGTCGCTTTTTATGTACTTTTTATCTTGAATGTCATAACAGACCACAGCCATGCTCTGCCACCATGCTGCATGGAGTTTTTCTAATATACATTTGGCCAATCCAAAAAGACAGAAAAATGTCAAATGAAGACAGATTTCTGAAATGCCCACCTCTGTAACTTGGTTTCTGCAGCATTCTGCCCGTGGTGGGACAATATAGAAGACATTCTTCTCACCAACATGATTCCACTCGCAGACAGTAAAAATGTGATCCAAACAAAACAATGAGCCAAGCAGCTGTGTCATACATCAAAAGTAGCAGTAGGGCTTCCTGTAGCTGCCGTTTGGGCCGTTTTAATAGAGTCCAACTCCACAGCAGTTTGGCTCTCAACAGTCTTTTAAAGGAATATATGCTACAGTGCAACGGTCAGACTCTGACAGGTTAGTTCAATGTTCTTCACACTTTGGGCCATTTTCTCAGCAGAGGCTTCACTTCAGAACAAGTGACAAAAAAAAAAAAAGAAAAAGAAAAAGGAAAGAAAAGGAAAGGAAACGGTTGAATAGAAGCGTCTTCCTGTTGTGAGTGGAGTTGTGCTCTGAGTAAGTCAATTTACTCGGTGGGAATTTCTGTGGACAAGATTCCAACTAAATTCAAAATGATTTTTGGCTTAAATATTTTAAGAATTTTATTGTTATTTAGACTCTTTTTTTTATTTTGACTTCACAAGTTATTACCTAATTAAACACTGCTACTTCTGTGCCTCCACATCTGGAAGAAAAAGAGGCTTTAGCTGTTCAAAGATGCAATGATAATAATAATAATAATAATAATAATAATAATATGTACTATTATCAATACAAGCAAATAACAAACTGAAAGGAGATATAAGGTTCATGAGTTTAAAATCTTACTATACAGAGATTTATAGCTCATTAAAACCTAAATCTGTTCTCTTTTAAATGAGAAAAGTCGTAACAGTAAGACGGAAACATCTCATCGGATGTTTGATGTCATGTAGAAGAAACAGTGAGGAGACATTTTAACAAGTTTTGTGTCTTGTAATATTGACAAAGAGTCGCAAACAAACAAACAAACAAACAAACAAACAAAAGAGAAGTAGCTATGGAGGCTCCAACACTACGTTCAGCTAGCCACAAAAAACGTTTTCCGTTTTCCAAATAAAAAGTTTGGTAAATCTGAAACTATTTTTTGAAGTATCTGTGTTGAATGTAGAATGATCTAGTTCCATCCTGGCAAATCTATTTATTTTACATTTTGAAATAAGGTGAACAAATGTCAACCAGGAAGCTGCAAATCAGATGCTAATGTTAACATCACCAGCAGTTAACGATTAGCTTTTCACAATATTCTGACGGTGTTAACAAATTAAATGCATCATAAATGTCACTCTGTGAGTGTTTTCTTTCCATTAAGTTTCCAAAATATGCCACACAAGAAAAGTCAATGCAGTTTAGGGTTCTTCAACATTTTTAAGTCAGAATGTTCTTGGCTAGCTCAAGTAGTCTTTATTCGTTCATTATACTAACACATAACAAGCCAAGAACGACTTTATTACTTCTACAGGTTGTCAAGCTTCAGTGTGTTCACCGTTTACATCATTATGCAAAGTTAGAGGCAAAGCAAGAGGAAATTCTTCCCGTTGTCCAAAAAGTATTTCATGAGCTCATGTGCCAGTCTTTATTCCTTGCTCTGGCAGTCGGGGTGTTTTTCAGATTAAGGATAATCATTTCAAACCTGACAGGATGGATCGAGAACTTGAAAGATTTCTTCACTTACCAAGTTTTTGTTTTTGGTTTTGGTTCAGTCCTAGAAATATTTATACTCTTTTCTAAGTTTGACTTGTAACAATAAAAAAACATTTTCTATGAGCAAAAGACAAAAGCAGACAAAGCCAATATTCTTTGAGAAGATTTAAAAGCAGCAAGAATAATCGCATCGTTTGATGTATCCAATGCAATTCAATATGTCTGCTGGGCTTTAACAGCAACTTTCTGCTTGGTTTGTTTAATCAGACCTGCAGAAAGCCAAATACAATTGGCAGTCCACACTTCAGAGGCAGCCTGAGATGATTACTTTTCAGCTTTAATGACATTACGTATCACCAACCCGTATGCGTTTCCATTTATTCCTTCCTATTTTGATGGAACATTTTAAAAAAAAAGAAAGAAAAGAAATGGAAATCTAGCTTTGCGTGGCGTTAGGGGACGTTTCTTCTCTCATTTGCCAGACGTTGTGATTGAAATGAATCTGGGTTGCCATGTCTTCGCCTGGCAGGTTATGGGAATCAGGCAGAGTGTGATGCACAGCAAGCAATGCTGTGTTGTCCCTGTGTAAAAACTTTAAATCACCAATTACTTCTGTGCACTATTCTTTTGAGAAGTCAAGCTTTCTTGCAATCTTTTGAAGTGGTCTGGATCTATAATGCTGTAAGCTTCCTAAAAACTGCACTGCTAAAGAAAACCCAGTTTGTTTTGTAAATCTCTTTTTTTGTCAAATGTGACCTGATCTTATGCTAAGCTGATTTAACACAAGGGTTTGGCAGTGGATTTGACCCAGCATTCAGTTTCCAACCCTAATCATTGGTTGAATTATCGACACCTAAGGCACATTTAGTGGGGTCAGTTATAAAAGATGGATTTCTGTTACAAATGTACATAAATTTCATTCTGTATGGATCCAACACGTTGGAATGAAACAGACCGTCTCATGAAGTGTGATGCTGTGAGACCTCTGGTGGAGTCATCCTCCTACCACTTCCTGTCGTCTCCTCCAGGGTTTTCGCCAGTAGTAGCATCCGGTTGTTGATCTTGTGACTCGTGCGATGTGAAAAAAATGTTTCCATTGCAGTATTGCGAACTTCATTGGCAGTATCTTTTTCGATACTGCTGAAAAAACACTTCTTCCTTGCAGAAAAATGTTTTATCAAAAAACAGGAAGGTTTTTGTAACTGCTGTGTTTCCATTCAGCAAATTTATTTTCATAATTCTATTTGCGCTATTCTACAGTAATGGAAATGCACCTATGGATAGCCATCCAGAATCTGATTTGAACTGGGTGGGTGGCAGACAGAGGGTTTAGCCCAGAGGACCATTCACGCAAGAATCTCCATCAATTTCATCTCGTGGAAAAGGATCAATAAAGTGTGATCAGGTCTTAAGGTTTAAAAGCCTCTTTGTTGAAGATTGAGAAGACTCCCTATAGTTTCTTCTCCAACCAAAAATATTGGGTCACAATTCTACTTTGTTTCATTTCAAAGTTCCCAGTTTGAGGCAAAAACAACAGGTGTTTGCTCAGTGGGTTAAGAACTATTCATACAGGATAAACTGTATCTCACAGTCAAACTCTATAGACTTGAAAATCAGCAAAGACCTGAAACCTGAGAGATGAATCATTACTCTGCTTTATGCCAGCTTTTCAGACAGCATCTCCTTAGAAATTCCCTTGTTGTTGCTAAAATTGTGTTTTCTCTGAAGTAGTTTTTCTTTGGTATTTTTAAAAAAGAGTCAACAAAATAAATGATTAAAAAAGTACATCTTTGTGATAAGCCACTGCTAACAAAGCGCCTAAAGATCCAATTTGATTCTTTGTGAAGTTTTGTGGGGTTTTTTCTGGTCTGAATAATTCATGGATTAGAGTGAAATCAATCCTAAAGAAACGTTCCTCTGACAATGTTCAGGCCAGAGGACACGACTGAAAATGAGTGAAGAGACAAGAAACATTCAAAGAAACATTGAGAAGCCTGGAAAAGTCTTGATCAAGACCCGTTTGACAGAAAAGTACAAAGAGCAAAGGGATGCCTAAAGACTTTTTGCCTTTTCAAGTTTAAGCCACAATGACTACAAGAACGCCAAAAGCTCAAGTCAAATGATTAACAAAGTTGTTTACAGAACCTGAGATCTTCAGCACAGTCTTAGCTAACCTACATGTTCTCGTTAAATAAATGTTTGGTTAACAGGTTCCCTCCACATTTCCATGCAAGGTGGTGGTGCTTTCTTAAATGAGTGCTTTATTCAGATGTTGACATATAAGAAACAAACAAATGTCTTATTTAAC
This sequence comes from Alfaro cultratus, assembly GCA_903066825.1. Lineage (NCBI taxonomy): Eukaryota > Metazoa > Chordata > Actinopteri > Cyprinodontiformes > Poeciliidae > Alfaro > Alfaro cultratus. Next base: position 7,031 of record CAEFZX010012489.1, on the reverse strand, counting down.
TGTACATCTAATAAACAAAAGGAACAATTGGTGCTAACTTTGATGAGTTAAGGTGTTGTTCTCATCCAGTCCAGTTTCTGTTTAATTTCAACCAAAAGGACTCTAAAGTACTATTAGAGTCTTGAATGAGGTAATAATAATAATAATAATAATAATAATAATAATAATAATGTCGAGAAGAACATATTTCCTTTGCAGGTAATTTAAAAGATGGTGAAGTTGGACCTTCTGCTGCTGAAATTTACCTGCCTTCTGTTATTATCTGGTGCTTTTGAAGTCAAGTTTCAGCCATTACACTGAAACTAATGTTCAGAAGTTTTAATTAGCTAAGCAACTAGAAATGGACAGATTTTTGGATCCACTGTCCAGTCAGGAAAATTCAAGAATGTTACATTGTTCCCCCACTGGGATTGTCCATACCAGAGCAATATCAGGTTATGCTGACATCAACACTTTTTAGTCATAGATGTTAATGAGTAAAGATTTGAAGTTTTCCATTTTAAGTATCAGTAGGGTGTTAGATTAAAGACAAGAGCTGCAAGCAGAACTTTTAAAGGTAAGTGTTTTTATGGAGACATGCAAAGTTGTTCTTTAATAGTTTGCAGTTTTGGTCTGTGGTCAACCATACTGCATTTGGACATGTTGGCAATCTTTAAGAAACTTTAGTTAGATGAAAGTCTACAGTCTCCAGACATACAAAGTTTGATGTTTGCAGCTAGTTTACAGCTAAATGCTAAAGAAAGTTTCAGAGGTCAACTTTAAATCATTTCATCTTTGATTCAAATGAGTTTCACAACAACTGCTCTCTAACAAATGAGATAATTCATAACATTTTCACTGTGGAATGACAGGGTCCAGCCTTGAGCTGGATAAATGGGTAAAAAGCAAATGGATGGTAGATTTTAGTGTCTATACAACATCTATACCCCTCCACATTTTTTTCAAAACAGTTTAATCTTTCTTTGTTGTAAGAAAAAAGTGTAGTGGCTTTTGATTTAGTCAATTTACCAGCAGTGTGCAGCAACACATGCAGCAGCGGTAACACTGTGTTGCTTTATGAAGATTTTACTGATTCCAGCATTTTTTGCCATCTTTTGAAAAGGATCCTAAAGTGCAGGAATGCTAGTCTGTTTTGAAAAAGTTACTTTTTAAACAGTTGTTTTTTTTCTGTTTTGATTGTAAAACGACTCTTTTCTAAGTCACAGTCAGGCTTCTTCCTTAAAGCATTTTGTGCCATAGCCAAATGTTAATTTTGGAATTCACCATTGCAGCTTTTGCTAAGCACTTTTTTTTTCTACTCAATTTTCCCACGCTATATCCAAGTCACATAAGACCATCTTATTATGCCATTCTATTAAAAGACATCATTCATGGCTGATATTCATCTTGATAGAAACTAGAAATACCTTTATGCAGAGATAACATCCTAATAAGAACTTTTATCTCTTTTTCATGTACCCATCTATCTTTCCATTCCTTTGATATTTCTCCTCTTATAAATATTAACACCTGATTACTTGGGCCACTTATCTCTATGCAAAGTAATTCCCTCTAGGTCACTTTGATAAGGTACCAGATGGTTTGCCTTTTCTCCTAACATATTCAAGGAATATCTCCCTATTATATCTAAGTTTTGTGGTTCTTAAATCACCCAAACCACTTGTTATCTCCGCTTGTGACAAGAGACAAGTCTTTCAGGAGACTACAATCCATGCAGCGCAATTTCCTAGAAAATCAAAATCGAACCTGTCAGACGCATCTTGTCTTTCCAGAGTTTTAAAGTTGAAGTATTTTTTCCACTTTGCACAGAACAAAAAGGAAGCACTTTGGGAATAAAATGAAATGCTGATTACAAGCACAGAACTAAAGAACATTTAATGGAAAATAAAAACAGAGGAGTGAACACTATTTTCTTTGAGAAGAGGACTGAGAATTTCCCTACCAAAAATGTCCCATTTTTAGTAGGGAAATGTTTTGGCAACTGTAAATATTCTGCATTTGTGCCATGACAAGAAGACACAACTTTTGTAATCTGGTATTTAAAATGATAAATTAAAGAGTAATATATATTATTTCATTACAAACAATATGATAGCGTAGAATGTGTTTAGGTTTATTGTGCGTCTTAATAACATAATTTAATGATGAATTGAAAATGTCCATTAACTATTACAACGTTATACACTAAAAATGAATTATAACTCAGCATTGCCTTTTCACACAGTTGATGCAGTAGTATGTGTAAATAGATTATCAATAAGTGATTTTACAAGATTTGCTGTCAACTGTCGCACCATTAACTTGATGTAATTATTATGCATCTCATTCTAAACAATGCAGATGCTCTGTCTGCACCAATAAAGGCTTTGCTCACATCAGCATGTCTGATGCTTGAAGGCGCTCCAACAGAAAAACAGATTTTGAATGAGTTAATATTTTGATGGCCATTTATGAGCTACAGCATTAAACTTTAATCTCCAAGTGGTCAGATGAGGAAATAAGATAGCAATGATATACAAATATCGACATAAAACATGCTTTTTCAAAACTGTCCCCTATTTTTTCATTCTTAGAAAACACATTTAAAATACGTTTTCTGACACAGAGTACCTTTGTTAAGTAGTTATACTCTTTATATATTTTAGATATTTTTCTTACACAAAAACCACATTCTCTGATTTATTTAAGGGGGATTTTTTGTGATTGACTGCTACAAAGTAGAGCTTAGTGGTAAAGTAGAAGAAAAAGAGAAGTCTTATTGATAAATAGTCTGAACATGTCCCATGGATATTGTCCAAGACCACTTCTGAATCAAGACACATTTCATCTGTTAAAAACACTTCCTCATGAGTTTAGATTAATCCCAAAAAGGATGTTGGTGCCTAGTCTGAATGGGTAAAAAAACAACAACAAAAAATGTTTGTTTTCAACCCAATTAGTTATGCACTGATTATCATTTAATCACGAAAAATAGGCTTTTGTAAAACAAATTGTGTTTCTCTGAAGATTTCATCCTTTTAGTTTCCAGAGTCACAGTAAGTAAAAACAACAACAAAAACAAAAAAAACAAAAATAAGTTACATCATTATTTCTGACCCAAAGCCCTCAAGCTCAAGACCAACTGGATTCAAAACTTCATAACAAGGAAGAAAACTGATTTCATGGAGCACTTTAAAACAGCTCACATGCTGCAAACCAATTATTTTGGAGGTATAGCAGCAGTTTAGAGGGAAAATCAAAAGCCAAACAAAAGGTGATAAAAAAAACCAAAAAACAATGTTATTTTAGATAATGATAGCTATTAGCCAAAAAAGAAGCATTACATTAGGAATTGAAATCAGGAAAATAAATATTGCCAGTACTGTTATTTTAAGCTAGGAAGACCCTGAAGAGTTTCTCCCCACACAAAGGACAGGCCAGTATACAACCACGTTTTCTACAGGCAGTGTGGAGAAATTAGAGTTTAATCAAAACATACCGGTGGCAGAAAAAATATTATTTCACACTTATTGCAGTTTGACTTGTACTGCTTCGTGACAGAGGAACAGACGCCCAAACCTTGATAGAAACAATTATCTTTATCCTTAACTGTCATATCTGACATCTATTATTCCCAATAATTGCTTCTATTAACTGCAGGAAATACAAGACCATGTAATCTCTTGTGTATCTATTTGTATTTAAAATACTTTGTACTGCTTTTCATCAAAGCTGTAATTCTTGAAATACCAAAAAGTTATAAAACCAATGCAAAGCAAAATGTTCCAATTTTAAAAAAGACTAAAATATAAGCATAAATCCATCTCACAGAGGAAAAGTTTCACAGATTATTCCCTGGCTTAAAGACTCAATCCAGTACTACCTCCACAAACACCAAATTCTGTTTAAAAAAATAAAATAAATTAAAAGAATGCTAATATTAAACTTTGTTTGGATAATTCTCCTCTGATCAGTGATTTTGTACAGTCAATTTATCAGTTATAGTGTTTATCCTTTGAATTAGATGTACACCAGTGTGGCACCGTTAGCAGCTAAATGTTAGCCAGAGAGAATTTGCACAGTGCTTGCATACAGTTTGACATTTCTTCTCTGACACAAATGCTGCTACATGACAGATTTAGGGTCTGGACAAGTAGGAAGTGGACTACAGCACAGGGCATTCTGGGTAAATACAACCATAACAAACACAAGAGAAATGGCTTGTGGTCGTTTCCCAAAGATAAAAGAGAAATTTTAGAACCAATAAACTTTCACCCCACTCTATTTCTGTTTACATTTTGTAATGAACAAAGTTGTGTTCAGTGTCTTCTTCAGAGGTTTCTGTGTCGTTTCCTTCAGTGGTGTAGCGCCACTACAGGCAAGGAAGGGAACCACACCAGATGAAAATGTAGCAAAATATTACAAATGTTGCTTGGTTCCCAATCAAAATGAGTCTTCCAGACTATCAGGTATTACAATACCCTTAAAATCTGGTCATGGCTTTTTCAGAGCTTCTGTTAATGAGTACTGTCAGGAGAAATCTTTATTAGTCGACTCCTGCATTCAACTGAATAACAACTCAAGGGATACTACTTGTTTTTTTCTTCTTCAAATTCAAAATAATTGTGTCAAATGTAGACAGGGTGCCGAGCTTAAAGAAACCACATTAACCAATATATGTGGTTCATAGTAATGACATTCTGTTAATATCTCAGCCACTGATGCTGTACATTTAAAACACATTTGGAAAATATCAAACAGTACAGGCTTTTTTCCCCCAACCATAATAGAAGCTCTGCAGCAATAACAGGACATGTGATTTGTATTCACATGAAGCTTGAAGTGATGACTTTATTTTTTTGTTCTCTCTTGTTACCCTCTTTGTGAACTCTCATACAAAACAGGCTTGCTTTCATGGACATGGTCGTGCTTGATAAAAGTGTCAAGTATATCCTCAGAAGGAAGAGGAAAATCAAAGGTATTAAACAAGACCAGCAGACGAGTTCGGCTGCAGGGCTTCTCCCCAGAAAACGAAGCCTAACGGCTGCGCTGTGCTGCCTACAACATTAGAGTATGGCTTTCATTTTAAGCCTATAGATTACTACTTAATCCATATGCTAAATTAAAACAGTTTTTGTCAAGGGTAATTACACTGTAAATGTAGGAAAATACGAGATAAATCAAATAACCCTGGTACAATTTCTATAAAAACATAAACTGCTAAAAATAGATAGATAGAAAAAGTGGTTTACATAATATTCAGTACATACATTAAAGCTGCATAGAAGCAGCCCAGAGTCCTTGATTCTAGAAGATTTCTGCTTCGATTTGATTCTCATCACAAAGTTGTGAACTCATTCTCTGACCAGCTGAGTTGGACTTTACTGTCTACAGATAAAGAGTAATTGGGATCACTTGAAGAAAACTTTAGCTGCTCTTTGGGATCGACAACTCTTTAAAAATTTTGAAACTTTACAATTATGTTTTAAACTCATGTGGGATTAAATTCTTTGAAAATTTCATTGGAAATTTTCAAAGAATTTTGAAAAAACGATGGCTGTATAACTTACAGTAATACAGCCATCGTTAATAAAGGAACCACTGAAACTTGTATTTCATCCATCCATCCATCCATCCATACATCCATCATCTCTACATGCTTGTCGAGATGATGGAGGGGTGGTGGTGCCGATGTCCAGTGGTCACCCTGGACAGGTTGCATGTCCATCGCAAAGCTTGTATTTCATTCTGGACTAAATCTGTTGTTTGGTTGATTTGTTAAAAGATAACAGAAATGGTGAAAGAAAAAGAATGTTTTTTTTGTTTTTAGAGAATCACTAAACCTCTATTATCATAGTGAACAAAGCAAGAATGACTACAGTAGAAGACAACCTAAAAGAAATATTTTCATCCTACAGCTTTCGGTCTCATTGAACATTACATTATTGTTCTCAGAATGTTGCTGAAATTAAAGTAACTAAGATGGAGAAACTTGTAAAAACACCCAAGCCAAAAGTTACAACACTAAAAACCTGTTGTCAACAGCAGTGCATGCTGGGGAAGCTTTAAGCAAGAGGAAATAGGAAATAGTTACGGTATCACAAGAGAAAAGGTTTATGCAAGACATCCGCCGCAGTGCCGCGGGCCTGAAAAGTGTTGCGCTTTGTGTGACCCAAAAAGACCTGAGAAAGACGCCCTGTGCAGACATTCAACAAGAGAATACAGATGAGAGCAAAGATACTTCCCCTTCCATCAAAGGTTCTTTTGTTCAGCTATTCCCCAAGAGTCAGTGAAGAATCTGGGTGGTATTTTTAAACAAATTTGAGGAATAAAAGGAGATTTAAGGTAAGACACAAATGGAGACATCTGGAAGTGTTTGACATGTTGTGGTTTATATGATTCTCGTCAGTCTGAAATGCTTTCCACAAAACTAACAGACACATCTACTCTGTATCTAATAACGTGAGAACATAATGATCTCTTCATTGTATGCTATAGAACTATTGTCCATGGACTGGGACTGACACATCATTCCTCAATTCTGCCTTTAGCTGATTACCTTAAAACTAAACCTAAAAGTTGTGCAGAGACTCTTTGGTTTTATGACTTCTGTAAAATATGACATATCAACTTCTGGGCCAAATCCTGGCAGATGGCTACAGTGAAGGTAACTGTTGCCCTGGTAAGGTATCCATCCATCCATCCATTTTCTGCCGCTTATCCGGGATCGGGTCGCGGGGGTAGCAGTTTCAGAAGGGAGGCCCAGACCTCCCTCTCCCCAGCCACTTCTTCCAGCTCTTCCGGGGGAATCCCAAGGCGTTCCCAGCCCAGCCGAGAGACATAGTCCCTCCAGCGTGTAGTGGGTCTTCCCCGGGCCCTCCTCCCGGTGGGACGTGCCCAGAACACCTCACCAGGGAGCCGTCCAGGAGGCATCCTAACCAGATGCCCGAGCCACCTCAACTGGCTCCTCTCGATGTGAAGGAGCAGCGGCTCTACTCTGAGTCCCTCCCGGATGACCGAGCTTCTCACCCTATCTCTAAGGGAGAGCCCAG